>JAGMWT010000027.1:0-277843 GCA_020744415.1 Dendryphion nanum | reverse complement strand
TGGGGGACGGGATTGCAGGAAATTCAAAGCTATCCTCTAGCGGCTTAGCTCTTGCCAGCACGTCAGTACTCCGCCCGCATAGTAGTCTAATCATGATACTGACCTGATAGTGGGCTACTTCTTCTTTTCGAAAATGGAACCAAGGCTAGTCATCCTGATGACGAAACAAGCCACTGCCGTATCCAATCAGCTGCTGCTTTAGCGAGTTTTATTGAGGACATCTTGAACCCGTTCAAAGGACTTGAAGAAGATAAAGTCGTTGTTGATGTTCAAACCATCTCACCCTTTATCCTTCATCTCATTTATAAAGCTGCAGCTATCGTGACTGAGAGATTGCACTTAAGCATTGATCTAGAATTGAATTTAAAAAAGGCAAGAACTTTTCGGAAAATTCTGAAGCTCATGGGCCAGAGATGGCTTGCTGGAGGTAAGTAGATAGATTAGGATCGGATAATGTTCTGCCATTAACTTCTCACAGAGCGGTACCTTAGATTGCTAAATGAAGATACAACACCAAAGATGTTGAAGGTGATTGAGTGGGATGATTGAGCTCACGTTGCGTGTTATTTTAAGACTTAATGCCCGAACTCTATTCCTATTACTTCTGCTTATAATATTGATATAGGGGTCTCAAAATAGACCATTGAAGAGCTCTTAGTCGCTGTTTTGATTCGTTCATCTCTCATCTATACTGTCATCACTGCGGGAATTTTCCTTCTGGGAGTATTTGCCTAGCTAGGCTGAAAAGACTTCCGGGTTCTGAACTCATAGCAGGTACAGAGGACGTCGATCGCGAGCATAAAGAGGGAAGGATACTTGACTCTTATCTCCGGGCGTAACCAGTACTGGATGAACCCAAAATCCCCATACCTCATGAGGATATCTTCGAGACAGGTTGTGAGCTCGTCGTCGGACTTTGGCGGGAGTGGGAGCTTGTGGCTTTCCCCAGAAGGTCATCTAACCCTCCGTACTTCGCGAGCTTCCTTGGCCGCTCTTGATTGCCATTGATTTCTTGCAATAATTGAGGAGATCTAGGTGTCTCGGGGACTAAACCTCCTTGTCCTGGTAGCCCTCCTCCCGTAGCTTTTGCACTGCTCGAAGGCCGTGTTCGGCCAATCTTTGCCCAAGATCTTTTCAAAGTACTTTTTTTGAGACGCGGGTCAACAAGAATCGAAGCGGCGTATACAGGATAGCCATCTTTACGTCGGTAATATTTAACTGCATTCGACTAGGCCTGCTCGATTTCTACCCAGAAAGTAGAATCCTTCTCCGACTGCGCGTACTGTGTCTTAAGTTCCTCTAAGTTCCCAAGGAGAGATAAAACTGGGACAACGTCTGAAATATCAGTGCTGATTGCCCGCTTGGACGGCCTTTAAGCTTCTTTTGTAGCCTGCTTCATGGGCTGGAGGATCTCAAGCAGTTCCGTGGCAATGGCTCAGTCATCGGAGGTCATCCGGTTCTGAAAGATGACGCGGGTAATCGAGTCCTGTGACTTTTCCGAGAGCGGTTTCTTGTCCCTCTGCTTTACAAGTCGCTCGTAATGAAGCCTCTCACGATCCAAGAATTCCTCAATTGCAACTCGTAGCGTAACAGCTCGCGCGAGCAAGTCCTGGGTTGAGTTCCATCTCGTCGAATTGTCCATCACCAGTGCTAAGCCTTGGGATTACTTCGCAGAACTTGGGTTTAAACCTAACCCTAAACTTCAGTCTAGACTTTCTCGAATCGTTTCACATATCTAGAGGACTTGTTTATCTACCTCGCTATGTTGTAGATCATACCAGCAGGACCTTTTCTTCTCCAGGGTTTCGCTTCTTCCCTCAGTTTCTTGATACCTGCAAGCTGTCACAACTCTCCAGCAAGTTCCTCTATGGAAGTATCGTTCGAACTCGCATTATAAGGACGAAGATTGTAGCCGTCGATTACTTCTGCGACGCCCTTCCTTATCTGTAAAGTGAGTAGTAACCCCATTTAAAACCTTCCTTCAGTGCAAAGACCAGAGGCCGAAGGAGAAACGGATGCCGCTCATACCTCCGCATCTGCTGCTATTATGCGAACTTTCCGCACTAATACAGAGAATGTCGAATTCAGTTTCACGTGGGGCCTTGGGCTCCAATCTTTCTTTCTGAAGTCATTCTATCAAAAACCCCTTCCGCATATAAACATGGGTATCCAGCGCTTTGGTAGAATGGATAAAGAGGGTCTGCACCCGGCACAGAAGCACGAATAAATTTGTGACAAGGCGTTGCATTGTTCCTTCCTCCGCAAGTTGTGAGTAGCACATTTCGCACAAACGGCACTAATAGAAAGCGTATCTCCGTGGCACGTAGTAGTCTTCGTAACAAGATGGCTTCAGCAAAAGAAAAAGCTCGGACTAGTTAATCCCTTAGATTAATAACTCAGCTATTTACTCAGCACAATATTTAGTTCATCTATACTTCAAAAATGGTGGAGACACCACAAGTAACTGATTCGAGGCTATCAAATCAGTCACCTCAGTTAATCTCTTCCAACCTGACTTTTTCAAATATACTCAGCAGTGAGTTCTCATCGTGGCGAGTTCCAATTGGATAACGACCAGCGATGGTGATGTCGGGAACACCTTTAATCCCTCTCGCAGTAGCTTTGCGGATCTTCTCTTCAACCTCACGACCACCTACATTTGACTCCAACCAAGCCACAGCTTCAGATTTTTCAATGCCCGATTCCACAGCCACACTCGTAAGGAATTCGTCCGACGACTGATCTTGACCATCCTCAAAATGGCCTTTGAACAGTTTTTGTACAACAGAAAACTGCGTTGTACTAGATTTCTCGCCAGCGAGGTGTATTAGGCGATGACTATCATAAGTGCTGCCGATCTTGCGGTGTTTATTAAATTTGATGCCTTCAGCAAGACCTAGAGCCTCTTCTCGTTTCAATTTTGCGTCTCGTACCTCCGGTCCGTATATCGAGGCGATGTAAGTTGAAATATCCATGGAAATTTTAGGTGCGTTTGGTTGGAGGATCAATGGGTGCCACTGGACTATGATAGAATCACTGCCGTGTCTGTTTTGGTGTGTTTTGATGGCTCTCATGATACGTTTCAGAGCTATGTAACACTGCCTCTGGATCTTAGATGCATTTCAAGCCTGAAGAACGTTGGAGATTTGCATCACTTACAAATGGACATCCTGTGTCAATAATGACATCAACCTTGATTGTGGCCATTGCGCTGTAATTCCCAGAGTATGAATTAAATCTTTATTTACGCAGGGTGATACGCAGACCATATATCTGTCTGGAGATGCACTTGATGCGGCATTTTCGTATCGGCAGATCTAACGGGGATTACCGCAAATGAGTACGATTTGCAGTTAAAATGTGAAAGAGGAGTTGCGGGTTGCGCGGCGGACTAAGGTGGGCGTCAATTTAAGGGGTGCGGATGCAGGTGCGGATGCAGGTGCGGACGCGGATGCGGGAACGGGAATGCGGTTGTACGCCACCCAAAATAGACTTTGGAATCTTGGAGTGTGGGCACCGACAAACCCACTCTCAGATATAACATCTACAGTTGGCAAGGTCAGAAATCTACCATTGGTCCGATGAACTGTGTTAACTATAACTAGCTAAGTCCCCCGGACGAGATTGTTATAATATCCGAATTACTAAGATTTTGATTCTGAGTGGAGTCAAGGTTTGAGCCCGGCAATCGCCTAGGGGCGTCTTAAAATGACCGCATAAGTCTGCCCAAATATATATATACTACTACATTCTGCACCGACTATCTCATCACTGTCCTCCATTTCAAGTATCGTTGATTGAACAAGCATTACTGTTTCATTGTGCTTCTCAAATCCATTCACGAAAAAATGGTCAAAGTTGCGATTGCTGGTGGTACAGGTGGTGTCGGTCGAGCCATCGTTGACGCTTTCAAAGACCAGACAACGCACAAGTTCATAGTCCTGAGCCGAAAGGTAAAATCAATCTGCGGTAGTTTATCTTGCTGGCATAAGATGCATCGCTAATTTAAGCAGGAGAATCCAGAATTTGAAGTTCAGTTCAACGCTCCAGTAGTCAAGATAGACTATTCAACCCCTTCCTCAGTGCAGAAGACGCTTGATGAACATCAAGTCCACACTGTCATATCGGCTGTAAGCCTTCAATTTCAGGGGCAAAGCGATGCTCAGATCACTCTTATCCGCGGAGCTGCAGCTTCATCGCATGTCAAGAGATTTGCTCCAAGCGAGTTTGGAATCCCCTACAAGCAGAAGTCAGGTTCCCCATTTTTTGGTGTCAATCCGCTCCATCTAATAAGCAACTACAATTTAAATTAGATCGAGTACACATATAGCTAATATTTGAGCAGGCATGGCGAAGTGTTTCCTATCGCTGCATTCAAGTCCGCTGCAGTAGCCGAGCTCGATAAGACGGATCTTGAATATACCCTCTTCAGCAACGGATACTTCATGGATTATTTGGGGATACCAAAATTCAAATCCTATCTTACGCCTGTACTGGTAGGTTTGGATATCCAGAACAAATTTGCCGGTATCCCAGGATCTGGAAATACACCTGTGATATTTACCAGCACAAAAGATGTGGGCAAATTTGTGGTTGCCAGTGTAGGTCTAGAGAAATGGAACAGGAAGAGCATGGCAGTCGGAGACCGAAAATCATGGAATGAGATTCTTGCAATTGCAGAGAAGATCACTGGTACGTAATACACCCTTCCTCATCAGCCTTCAGTCTCAAGTCTCAACGCCGTCTTCGAAATTACTATAAACATGATTAAAAAAACTGATTATCAAAATAACATAGGCACCAAATTCGAAGTTCATTATGACTCAGTCGAGAAATTGATGACAGGGCAGATCACTGAATTGCCAAGCCACAGGAACCTTTATCAATTCTTTCCCAAGGAAGCCCTGCAAGGAGTATTCGCTCTTTTTGGGTTGTGGTTTGACAGCGGCGATTTCAATTTTGAAGTATCTGAAGAGGAGTCTTTGAATGAGCTGTTCCCTGAAATTCAGCCTATTAGTATCGTTCAGGTCATCAATGAGGGCTGGGCTTGAAAGGTGACGCTGTCGAGTGCATGGATAGAGGCCTTCATCAAATAAGGAGAAGCAAATGAAGAGAGAATGCACGTATTCCTCTAAATGAAGACCGCAACATTTCATGGCGCAAGATGAAATCTTCGATGGTGACATGCCCTGTTATGTCGGCACTGCGGTCTCAATCCAACTGTCGTGAGACGACAGTTCGGCCTCATCGAGCCCGATTATAGATTCCATCCGCCATAGAGCCGACTCTGCCTTGGATTCAGGTTGTGCGATTCTAAGAACGTCGCATACCGTGTTTGTACTTTCAGGATGAAGGTCAGCATGTCGTAGATTATGGTCTTCATGAGGTCTTCCGGCACGGGGCGGGTTGTTAGTGCTATCAATGCAATTCAGCGAGTCCTGGAGATGGGTGCTGAGGTGTCTAGCACGCTCAAGCACCCCGTGTGCCAGGCTCGCAGATGAAACCACTGGCAGCGATCACACTGTCGTAAATGCTGGTGCAGTCGGTTTTGGCAAGATTGCCTGCGATCAGGTCCGCAAGACTACTGTTTGTGTGGTCCGTGGCGTCTTTGGCATTACCGTTATCGTTGCCGTTATCGTTTACATTACTGTTACTGTTGACATTCTTACTTGCGTTATTGTTAGCGTTCTGATTAGCGTTGTTTTTTGCGCTCTTGTTTGAATTCTGGTTGGCATTTAAATTAGCATTGTAGCAATTTAAGCAACTAGATCGAGAGCATCTAAATAGATTGGAATGATGCCGACGAGGAATGATAATTGCGACAGGGAGAGTTCTCCAGCTATGTTCGACTGAAAGGTTATGTTGAATGCCATGGTTAATTATTTATTGTAAAACCAAAAAGAACTGGTACCAATCCTCAGTGGAATTGGTGAATTATCGTGGTTTTATTCCTCACATTTGTTATCCAACAAGAAGGCATGAGGCCCATGTGGCGTGATTATGGCTAAGCACCCAACTTGCGACAGGAGACAAATCTTTCATTTCGTATGTTTTCGCGTGAAGGAAGAATGTTCCACGTTTCCCCCTTGTTCTTGAGCCTTTTCATATTGATTTACGTGGCACGGCCTTTCATATTGAGTGGGCGATAGAGAATACAGTTTGCAGTGCCATTTGCTACATAGTACGACGTGTTAGGTTTAAGATCTAACTTCTAAGTTTTTTTAAGCTACCGAGTAATTGTTGTAGCTTTTCACCGTATGAGTTGTTGGCGAGTCTTGAAAGGGGTTAAAAAATGTTGCATGCACCGGAGCTCGCCGTTAGTAGAGAATATATGAACGTCGAAGAGTATCAGGCTGGGAGATATACACACGCGTTTGCTGTTTTCACGTTCGCTACTACCGCCATTGCTCGAGGACGATTCTCTGATATGATATTGCTATTGGCAAAGATTTTGATTTCCTCATGACTATGTGAACACTAATCTCCATAGGTTACTAGTATGGAACGATATGGAAGTGGGTAATATTTGCTCAGTAGATACAAGATCGAGGAGTGCTTCAAGGCTCTGCAGATGTATTCTCTCGTGAAGTGGAAGGCGGATCAGGTTAGCTACTTAATGCACAAGCTAGTGCATGTGTGGGGATATGAGAGGCTCGAGGCCTACTAGCAGCGCGAGTTCAATGTTGCTGGACTGCAAGTGGTTCAGGAGGCGATGCTGGGGCGGAGAAGAGCCACAAGCGAGACCGCGGTGGGTATCATAGGCCATGGCCAACTTCTCGATAATCGCTATGCAGGATTGACCGGAGGATAGCGCGAAGACTGTATGAACCTAGCTGGAATGAAGTGCTGGGTTTGTGTATGAACTAGGGCGGTGGACAGAGACTAGTGTGGTTAAAGTGTACATCTATAGAGAGCGAAGCAAACTCCACGGCGACGAGCATCCTGACACTATCTCAGAAATGGGCAACCTGGCAACCACGCTCAGAGATTAAGGTCAGCTTAAAGAAGAGCGGTGATGCTCAAGGATATATATGCTAGAATGACTTTTGTATACGGTATGAATTATTCTTATTCGAAAGTGGTCTGCGCTAATGATACCAGACTATTGCTCGATATTTGTCCAATCATATAACGAAACGTTTGGAGAGAACAAAGAGAACATGTGCCAGGACACGGTAATTGATTTTGAGCGCATGCTCGGTGGCCGGCACTAGTCCGCGAATACTCTCAGAAGAATTGTTGTGGATGTATACCATAGCTAGGAGAAGCTGAATTAAGCAAAAGATATGTATTATCAAGCTTTGCGAATTTGCGAAAGCGCATCTACTTCTAAGGGAATGTTGCGGTGCGACATCGTCCATAGATTGAGCCAGCTTCTCCTTGATTGTACAATATGGACTAAATCTGAAGCCATTTTCAAACAAGAGCTACAGATCTCTGAAGGCTTGTCAAGTATGTCCAGCATACTCGCGATAAGGAGTATAGTCGCATGTCAAAGGTCTATGCAGTCGACACTTTCTAACTACAACTTCAATGCCATAAATACAATATTTTTGCTTCTTTACTATTATTATGTATATATATAACCTAAAAGTTTACCTAGTTACCTTTATAAATATATATTAATTTTACTTAGTTTAGTAAACGCTGTTGCACTGTAAAATGAGGGAATTTTAATGTAATTCGTCTCAACTCCATAGACCTTTGACGTGCGACTGTACAATATACAACACTGATTTTCGTCACGCTAATAGGGCTAGTACTAATTACCTACATTGCTATAGGTTAGATCCACTTTCAATTATTGTTCTCACCTGACTAATTTTTTAAATCTGAAGCTGAGCATTACTAAGAAAATGAGAACCTGCAGAGCATCGATACCCTCTACCTTCTTTGATCCATCTATACCCCATTGGACAAATTCCCATATCCCTGATCTTCTTCTGAAGAACCAGCTCCTCACATTTCTTCCTCTCTGCCTCCTCCCTCTCTTTTCTCAATCTTTCTTCAGCCTCTCTCTTCGCTTTCAATGCTGCCTCAATCCGCTTTTTCTCTTCACGTAGCTGCGATTCAATCTCCCTGTAGCGCTTTTCGTCTGCGAAGCGTTTCTCTTCTTCTAATAATTTGTATTCAGCTGCTACGGACTCCTCGGCTGCTTTCTGGGCTTGGTATTCTCGTTCTAGAATTGCGATGAATACTTGTTCAGCCTCTTTCAGGGCCTTCTCCTCTGCAATATTTCTCTGTAGCTGCTGCCATATTTCGTCGGAGACACCAGGATCACGGTGTACAGAGGACTGCGCTGACTGTTCAAGTTTGTGCTCGTCCTGGTGTTTCTCTTCGCGCGTGGGAGATGGATGTGCCGTTGTTGTTTTCATCACAGGAGCATTTGGTGGGTTTTGTGTCCGTGGACATAACGCATCAGATTTAAAGAGATGATCCGGGTTTAGAGAGTCCTTCCTGACTTCGTTTCTAGACATCTGCGACTTGAGAAATTTGTTCAGGTAGTGTACTATGTCCCGCACGCCGACTGTCATTGCTGAGGACGTGTTACCGGCAAATGCGTCAGAGCAGATGGATTTCGCAATGTTTATTACGTCCCGGCCGTTTCCCCAAGACTGGAGTTTGGAAACCTCCGCCATCATGTCAATCATTTCTTGATATTCAGCATACGAGATGCGGTTCATCGGCGGCGAAATACTTATATCCTGTTTCGTGATCTCGCGGTCCAGTAGTTCTAAGCACTTTTCTGGTGCCATGTTCTCAAATATTACTTCCTCGGGGAAGCGGCTAGAGAGGCCTGGATTGATCTGTAATAGTTCATCGATTTGATAGGTATACCCCGCGAGGATAACAACTATCTTTCCAGTAAATCTCGGTTTGGTAAGACAGTCGACAAGTTCATTGACAGCCTCTTTACCAAATGCGCCGTCGCAAAAGCGGTATGCTTCATCGATGAAAAGTACCCGCCCCAGAGCCTCAGTCAGCTTCTGCTGTGTCTTCGGGCCCGTCTGCCCAACATATTGACCAATGAGATCAGATGCAGAGCATTCGACGAAGTCGCTCGAACCTAAGATGCCCATGTTGTAGTACAGTGTGCTGATCTTTCGTGCTACTGTTGTTTTTCCAGTTCCTACTCGAAATTTCATTAGTAATGCTTAACTGTATAAGGGGGGACCTTTCTCTGACCTGGAGGGCCTTTGAAAAGAAAATTGAACGGGATCTGTGTCCGCGGGTCCTTTCCATGAGCCTTCATGTTTGTGGCAATTTGCTGATATTTCTCAAGCTGGGATATGAGCTGCTCGCACCCAACAATATCGGCAAACAAGTCTTTACAGTTGAATGCAATACCACTTGCCCGATCATAATCTTCGTCAAAGTCCTGAGGGAGGAAAGTGATCTCAGGATCGAAGTCAACTATCCCACTTTCAGAAGTTCGCTTTTGTTCTTGTTCTTTCGCACGTGATATCAAATTTTCTACTGCACCCGCATTCCCGAAATTGGGTCGGTCGCGCTCTCGTATTAGAACCTCCAGCGCAGTTTTTTTCGCATCATCTGTTGCATTTAATCCCTGTTTTTCAAGCTTAAGATCAAGAATTCGCATCAGTTCAGCATCGCCAAAGTCATCGAAGGAAAAGGCATCGCTGAGTCGGAACCGTCTCACTAGGCCACGATTAGAATTATTCATCATCTCTTCCATCTCTTCTTTGTAGCCCAGCAGCAGAACACATAAGTCCTCACCCGGAGTGCTCTGTACCTCGGCCACAATGGTATCAATAACAGCTGACTTGAAAGGATCTTTGTTACCACCACCTACGCCGCCGCCGGCATGAAGGCCGTACGCCTCATCGATCACCAATACTTTTCCTGCGGCAGATTTCAGGATCTTCTTGGTATTCTCCTCTGAAGCTCCTAATACAGAGCCTATGAAATCGGAAGGGCTTTTGAAAATTACTAGGTTCATTGTCAGTATGTAAATGTGACAAGTGCTTGCAGAGCTACCTACCTTCTCGTTTAGATAGGAGGCCCATATCAGCTAAGATTGAGCCATACAGTCTGGCAACTGTTGTTTTCCCGGTCCCAGGGCCTCCAAGAAAGACTCGATTAAGCGTAAAGCCGAGTGGATCCAATTCCTTCAGCTCCCTTTGATAGTTGCGTTGTATGGCATCAACTAAGGCTTTCACCGAATCCTTAACTCTTCCTAGTCCGATCAAAGACTGCAGTTCTTTCCACGCCCCACTTTGCTTTATTGCGCCAGTTGGTTCTAGACCTATTAGGTCTTCCTTTGTGAATAACAAGTCATCCGGTAAGCCTCCTACCACTCGTTCTTTCCTTAGACGGGACGCCTGGCGCTCTGTGACCTGTGCCCATGCGTTCTCTAAAGCGCGTGCATTTCCATATCCCTCTGTCCCTCGCCTTCGTCCGAGGCGCTTAATAAGGATCCTCGCATACAGTCCTTTTCCACTATCCTCAAGCCTAGCTCTGCCGCTGTACTTTTTCTCAATCATGGCGTCTAACATGGTCAATAGCTCTTGATCTGAGTAGTCGGCAAAATTCAGAGTGTGAGGCATCCGGCTATCAAATCCGGGGTTGTGCTCGAAGAATTTCTCCATCTCTTTTCTGTAACCGGCAAGTATGAACGCAATAGTCCCTCTTCGTTCCTCGATTTCAGCTAGTATAAAATCTAGGACATTCTTTCCACCAAGGCTATTCCCAGACGCGAGCTGATAGGCTTCGTCAATAAAAAAGACGCCTCCGCCTGCTTTCACGAGACCGTCAATCATCTTTTTCGCACCAGGGACACCCTCGTTGGCTAGCGCGGAGCCTGTGATCTCCAGAAATTCTTTTCCAGGTAAAGCCCCGATAGAAGCTAGGAATCGTGCGTATATTCGAGCCACCGTTGTTTTGCCTACAACGTGTCAGTGGGATAATAGAGGACTCTCAGGGGGCGTACCTGTGCCTGGATTCCCAAGCATTACCATTCCCATTCTCTCCTTCTTCATATCAATTCCCTGCCTCTGAACAGTCTCGATCTTCGACTTGATGTCGAGAAATTTCTCCTTGACAGCTTCTAGTCCGGTGAGCGCCATAAGATCATTGATCGCATCATTAGATGCACCCTCGACTCTCTTTTGACGCTCCCATTCAATCTCTGTGGGGCTTGCCGCGAGTGCAGCTAGTTTTGGGGGAGCCTGGGCTTTCCGGTCTTGTTCCTCCGGCTTTTTGGGAGTTTTACCATAACTTCCCTTGACTGGGGATATTGAGATTGGGGCAGGCTGTGTGGCTTGGGAGGCATCTGGGGTAGGTGAAGCAGGAGTTTTCGGCAAAGACTGTGTTGCCAGACGTCGAGCAATAATCAGGTCATTTTTTTTCTGCTCCAGCGCACTTGCCCTTTCCAAGGCTGTCTTTTTGTCCTCGACCTCGTCCCTAATCCTCCGGATTTCCAAATCGATAGCTGCAATATCCATGTCGTGCTTGACTTGAGCTTTCAAACGTTTGTCTTGGAGCTCTACATCCCTTTCTAAGGCATTCTGGTCTCGTTTATCATTGATGTCGCAGATTTTGCATGTCGGTGGTTGAGCTTCCTGGCATTTCCGCTTCTGCACATGCCCTTTCGCGCACTTGAGCTCCACGATTTTGCTGCAATGCATTTTGGAGTGATCGGAGCGGTAGTGGCAGCGTCTTGGGCATGTGTGTTTTTTGCATTCCAACAATGATCCGCTGGAGGCTGCATTAGCGGAGAAGATGATACGACCTAGAGGCTTACCAGAGCTCCATGCATCCACCGTCAAGGCATTCCTTATCAAAGTCCTCGGGAGAACGTAACAAAGCAAGCCGTGCGGGATGCTGTTCACATTTGACCGGAAGGCCACCGTAAATATGGTTCTTAGCCTTGAGCATGTCGATGAGTCGCTTCCACAACTCTCCACCCTTTCTAGACCTCATAAATGTCACTGCATTACCTATAAGAATGAGGCCATTTCTAGCTCGAGAGAGAAGCACGTTGAGACGTTCGGGCGAATACAAAAAGCCTATATCTCCATTGTTGTTGCTTCTTGTGAGCGTCACGATAACAATCTCGCTCTCATCACCCTGGAAATTGTCTGTAGTTTATTAGTACACTCGGTATGCACGACAACCAACAAGGAGTAAATGTAGATCATAGGCTTAACCCTAAATTCACCTTTCGCGCGCGACGCATCGCTTCCTATTACGGTGACTCACCTATTGTGGATATCCTAACTTTTGGCTTGTTCATCTGTGCAGTTGCAGAAGGAATCAACCCCGCTCGGACTAAGTCGTATGAATCAAGGTCATTCAAAACAGGGTCGTTGGTTTTGCTGAGCTCATCTCTCAGAAGGTGAAGTTGGCCGAGATAAGGAGTCAATATCACAATTTTCTCTGTCGGTCTGTTAATTTCCTGCTGGCTGAGGTAACGCAGGCATTTGATTGCCATGTGTATCTCATACACATTCCGCTTGGTGGACGGAGATGTACTGTCTTTCCAGTCGCGTACGTTTTGCACTTCTTCCTCGGTTTGCGTGTGATTCAGGAAGATCATGTTGCCTTGAAGTCCTTTGACATTTGGCCTATTCTTCGTGGTAATGGCATCGACAAGGGTTGGGTATGTCAGTTCTCTCACGAACTCCGCTAATTCAGGTCTCATGCGGTGTTGCTGAAGCAATGTGTGATGGGGATATCCTTGTAATATGAGTCTTTCAAAGAGGGATCGGTTCAGATCGTAGCCGTCATCTTTTTCCACGCTGAGAGCAAAGTTTACTTTTGGTCGAAGTTGCTTGTGATCCCCAATTAGAATTAGCTGCTTTGTCTCCGGGCTAAGTGCCGCCAAAATGTGGCTTTCTAGTATTTCTCCCGCTTCTTCCACAAGGACAACCCCAGGACACACCGATCTCAAACTTTGCACATACTTTGCCGCAGCCGTGGTAGTACAGGCTATGATACGCTTTGATCGGAGGACGGTGAGCTCTCTCTCTAGGTATATAGATGCGATTTGTTCGAGGTACTGGTTGTAGCTATGACCAGCCGATTGCACAGCTTCCAATCTTTCTTTCAGGATATCTGATTTCCAAACCTGCTGCAGTCTTAGTCGTTCGGATGCTCTGATATTCCACACCTCAGGATACTTGAGTGCAACCTTCTTGAAAGGCGTAGCATCCTTTCCCCGACACCACCGATCCAGTAGATAGAAGTTGCAATCGATGGCTTTCCCCTTCTTTCCTACATGAATCGTTCCATCACTTCTTTGTGGAACTTCAAAGGCTGCAAAGAAAGGCGGACCTTCGGTGAGGAATTCAAGGTGTTCTAGAATGTCCTTTTTCGAGGAACTCTCCTGCTCGAGGCCGGTGAAAGCATCCTGCAGACTTTGCCCTTCATCTTGAGCCTCTTTTCGGATCCAGTCAAGGATATCGCATTGTTCTCGCGTAAGCCTTACGAGTGATGCAGCGTCTTTCATCGAAAGGTCTCTGACAGAAGGAGCAGCCTTCTGGGTGGAACCTAGACGAACAATTTGGGCTCTTGGAATCCCTAGTTTAATCAGGTCTTCGATAAATTGATCCAGTGCATGGTGTTTATAGGTCATGATCAGAATCGTCTCCTCTGAGTGACAGAAAATAGCTTTCACAAGCAAGGCGCCAATGAACGATTTCCCAGTCCCTATGTTCCATAAGGACAAGAGTTCAGCAGGTGTTAAGGCGTGACTCACCTGGAGGTCCTTGAATTAAACTCAATCTTTGGAGCAACCCAGTGATGAAACATGCGGCCTGTGACTTATCTAGCTTTGTAAGACCAGGAAGTTGAAGAGCGTCCTGAATATCAAACGAAGGATTCCGGAGCATGGTTCTCACTAGATCCGTCATCATAGACGAGAGTTTGTAAATTGAAGGCTTGGGTTTGGAATCGGCAGTCCAGTGAAGAACTTCGTACTCGAAGGATAGCTCTTTGATTTCCTTGAGCTGCTTCAGGATAGGTGCATAAGAGAACACAGCTGTGCTTAGCTGTACCAATTTGACGACCTTTGCATTCTTTATGCGGCGTAGCGCTCTGTGGGAGTCGGCCCCTGGGATCTGTATACAAAGAACCGATGGCTGCATAACCAGGAGATCTTCTTCGCGGATCAAAGTACCCAACGTTACGACCTCCTCATCTGCAATGATGCAGGTCAATGACTCATGCTTCAAGTATTTCGGATTGTCTTTAAGGAACTGTCGCCGAACTGATTGGCCATTCTTTGGCATTTGTGGAAGGTTATTCATGCATTGGAGTTGTAGAGCCCACTGATTTCGGCCGTCGCAGTGGACTCCAGCCATAGAGAGGTGCTCAATTGAAAATGCCCTACGTTGTCCTTTTCGAATGTTTAGTAGGATTTGTATTTCCTCTCTCATCTCACGCAACATGTCCTCACGGAGCAAACGGAACTGGCCATCAATGTGAAAAGCAAGCCCGTCGGGTCGCTGTGCAAGACTTTTCGTCTCATGAGCTCGCGGGAGGTAAGGGTCTTTTGCCGAGAGCTCATCAGCCGTTGGAAGAATCGCGATCTTGTTGATCTCCGAAAAATCGTTGTCGTGCCGTCCACCAGGTCCACTCGCTCGATTCGAATGTCCTGCGATCAAATTTCCGACAATGTGCACAATTCTCTGACCCCGTAGGCGAACGTCCTGTATGCTCGAAGCTAGAAGTCCCTTTTTGATTACATCATCTTGAGCCAGCGGCACGAATATGATGGCTTTCTCCTTTGGGAAAGACAAAAGTTCTAACAAGAGCCAAGAGAACGCTTCCTCCCCCTCTCCGGCTAACTGACGGGATTTGAATGCATCTATGAATGCATCCCAGACAAGGTCCGCTTCCACAAAATTTAGAATTATTTGTTCCAGCACGGCTCCACCACAGAGTGTCTTGAGTTCTGGGGCTGCGAGGTAACGGATGATTGCCGTTACTGATCCTTGGAGGAAGGGAAGTTCAGTGCTTGAACTAAGGGCAGTCTGAAAGGCTGCTCGGCCGTGCTCACTCGCTTGGATTTTCTGGATACATAGAGTCCTGTTGTCTTGGTCGCAAACAGCCTCGAGAAACAACTTGGCATTGTTACCGTCGATAATCTTCTCGCCCTTTATCACGCCTGTGAAGAGAGATCGAAGCCTGATACTGCGGGGGGCGATCCTCTGGGTGGACATATTAATAAACGTCAGATGCTGTGAGGCGGCTTTCGTGGGTGTACTGTGGGCCGACGAAGCGATGATTATTTTTCTAGAAAGATTGCAGGAGATGAAAAGTGCAACAGAGAGTTCTTTCAAGGGGAGGCAGGTGCAGGTAGACATGCTCGTTGCGCTATCTTACCCCGCAATACAGCGCAGGTTAGGACACTTCATCATTGGTGCGGATATTGACACTTCCTAAAACTGCACAATAGCTGTTTTTTCTTATAAAATAGTTTACGACCTTATTGCACGTTCGATAAGCCGATGCGGTAGAGCGGTCGCAAAATGTACGATGTGGACCAATGCACGAGGATGGAACAGGGTGAACGAAATAAAGTTGAGTTGGTATGTCGTCTCTAACGTGAGTTAACTTAGAGAAAACTATTTTAATTGCATTCTCAACCTAAGGTTTGCTCTATGAGTAACGATATGGGCTCGGTTCTGAGAGTGTATATGGTACGAGCATTTTCCTATGGGTCAGAGTGGAGCCAAGTGGGCATCTAAATAGCCAAAAATACTACTCATAACCTTTTAAGTACATGTATTTCGTCATTCTCAATGTTAAGAATATCACAACCTCAGGGATTAGGCCCTGATCGCTGCAGAAGACAATCATCTGGAACCTCGTTTGTTTAACACAGAAAACTGGAACGGAAACCACTCCTTTCCTCATGAAAAATCTGAAAAAATTGCTGTTGAATGTTAAATGTAAAACATGGAATTCCTCACACTGGGATGTATTGTAACCAGGCTGGAGTTAGGTGTTTGGGCCACCGCCGCCGCACTAGTCCCAATCGAGCTCGCGTCAGGACTTGAAAGTGGTGAAGGGTCAAATAAACCACTCAAATAACAGCGTGCTCTCACACACACAAGATCAGCATAGTACGCCGGGGGACAGATGCTCACAGCTTTAGTAGCCCTTCCAAAGAGATAACACATATTGTGCGTCAGGTCTTCAAGGGCATCCGCAGCGGTCTGGAATTGTGGCGGCAATGGGACATTACGGAAAATCTGGTCATAGACGACGTAGTAGTGAGCTGGTCGGGCAGTGCCCTGAATCGCGGTGTGCGCTTGGAGGAAGAAGTCCCAGTTGCGAGCCTCGGTGACGCCGCGGTCAACTACCGTACCATTCATAGGGTTACCCCCGCGGTCCGCATCTTCTTTCTTTGTAGGGTAAAATCGAGTGTTATGTCGCTTCCCGACGATAATGATCGTAATACGTGGCTTGCCAGCTTTGGTGTCTGGAGCAGGATACACCGTTTTGCAAGCCTCACGGAGAGCGGGGAGTTCCTCCTCAAGGACAATATTGTACTGGCCTTCAGACACGCCATCCCTGTACACAAGAATGTTTTCCGGTAACGTTTTGTTCCTTTCCCTCCAGAGCACAAGACGCGATTTGAAGAGCACGTCCAGGTCGGCCACCATTTCTTGGCGAGCAGGTTGGATGCGAATGTCAGCTGGCCACTGCCCTAACCATTCATCCACTGAGGCGACTATTCCTGCGACACTTGGAGCTTTCGACGAAGAGCCTGGAGACGGATGAGTAACGTCAATTCCAACGACCATCGTTTTGCCCCGCCCAATAAAACCTAATTTTGCAGGATCCAGGGAATGGTTTCTGCCGCCCAGTTTTAGGTTGAACTTCAAACCAACGTTAGCCAGATACTGCTGATTAGCCCTGGCAAACTTGGAGGCTAGAACACAGACATTGAGGATACCTTCCTTAACATCGCATATATATTTAATGCGGTTATAGACAGCAGACATAGCTACGTCCGGGATAATCACCAGGATCAATTTTGGTTTGTTCGGATTGATTGCAAACCGATGCACCCAGTGGTCGATCTGAGCTTCCATCTCTTGGGAATTTGGGGTTATGTGCAACCCCTGCATGTAGCTGTTGACCGAAATTCCAAGCTCTCTGAGTTTGCTTTGAAACTCATTAAGCTTGATGAGAAAATCTTGGTCGGATTGCCAGGGGCTGCGTGTACCTGCTAAAGAGATTCGTAAATAAGTCCATCGGGGGAGGTCGGATTTGGTGACAAATTTCACGCTTCGCATGTCCCAGCTCCCAGACCTTGGCGTGGTCACACCACTCCCGGAATATTTAATGTTGGGAACACTCAACTCTCGGCCGGGGATGGTGATCAGTTTAGGCGTTACATTGATATCAAAGCCGTTCTACACAATTATTAGCTTAATCTTACGCTTAGGAAGGTAATCGCACCAAAGTCGCATTCGGCTGCTTGAATCCCAGTAGGCCGCCACCAGTAGCAACAATAGACTGAGCATTGTGAATGGGCCGCCGCACTGCGAAGCGAATCATCTGCTGTGTCTGTGCACTAGTCAGTTTCGCACCTGCGGGTTGCCCAGGCCGGACCTCGCAGACTTCGACCGGTAAATAGGACGGGCTATCTCTTGTTGCTACGTTGATTACAGGTAGCGATGGGTCCTTGACTGTAATACTATACGCTAGAAACATCAACATCGAGAGCACGGTCTAGTACAGAGGGTAGGCTTACTCTCGTTGAAGAAATCAAATACACTTATGTACTTGCCCTTGGAAGGTGGTGCCGGTCCGGATTTAACTGCCTTTTTTCCCCTTTTCCCACTTCCACCAGGCGCAGCCGTAGGTGCGCTCGAGGAAGCGCTCGAAGGGTCATCCAGAAAGAACTTCACATCATTGGCACCGGCCCCAAATTGCGGTACTATTGGTGGATGTGCCAGCTTGCGGCCGTCATCCTTGCTTGCAAACCCCTGTATAGTCTTAATCCGAGGAATACGCTGACCCTGGCGATTCTTTCGGACAATATGTGTAACATCTACTGACAGTTTCCTCAAAAATTTGAGTAGATTGACTTTATTTTGGCCATTATCTTGCATGAAAGCCCTCATCAGTTTATCGAGGGGACCTTCAGCATAGAAGGCCATGTTCTTGACTTGAACATTGACGAGGATGCGAGCAGTTGCAGCGCGAACGCTCATGAAGAAACCGCGGATCACCTGTAGGCCAGCACCAAGACTCATTTTATCCTGAGGGCCAGGGTTCAGATCGAAATGTCGATTCGCCCCAATGCTTGCTATTTGGGGCACGGATTTCGGGTGGTGACCAACTACGATGTTCAAGGCTTGAATGATTTCGTCTTTAGAACCAAACATCAAGCCCGCTTGTGTTGATGTTAAATGATTAATCAGCTCAGCCAGTGTAAGGGATCCTGTAAATTGGACGCGACATCGATACTGCCTTGCATTTGGCCCCGGCGTGTCTTCCTCCTCAGACCGGTAAGGAATGATATATTCGTCCTCCGTTATATCAAGCTCGTTCCGGGAAATCAAGTTCGATTTGAAATCAGTCGCGATATTCTGCCCTTGTGAGAGAAAATGCTCCTCCAGCAGAAGTTGCACAATTCTTCTGGCTTTTTTGCCCGTTGGTATATTTCCTTTGTTGTCTGCAGCAATAGCAATGTTGTAGCGGTAAAACTCCAAATCAGACTTCGAGTCAAGTTCAAAATAATTTGTCCAGAGGATGACCTCCCTCCCCACGGCTCCATACCCTGGCCTTGGTGGGTTCATCTCGCCATGCTTCGTTCTCTTCACTTCAACGGCAGATTTATTTTCGATTCGCTCGATCGTTTTGTCAGGGTCGGGACGCGGACCATCGTCTTGTCTACGGTACTCATCCCGTCAGTTGCAAGATATATTCAGCAGACTAGAGCATAAAACTTGCTTGAAAACATCTACTTCCACCGGAGCCCCGCGAGCTCTTCCCCGGCCTCTAAAATCCCCTCTTCCCCTGTCTCTAAAATCCCCTCTTCCTCTGCCCCTAAAATCCCCTCTTCCTCTGCCTCCAAAATCCCCCCGATCTCCTACTCCACGTCCTCGAGGTTGAAAAGGTATCGACTGGTTGCCGCGACCTCTTCCACCCCTAACACTTCCACGATCGGGTGGACCAGACATTTGACGATGGAGCTTTTAGTGGTCAACTGATAAGGATGGGATCATTCAAGCTATCGTCCTACCGATGCCAGAGATGCGTTGAATAATGAAGCTTGTATCTTTTCTTAAATGGGAGGCTTCGGATTCAGACGCAGGGAAATGCCAATAGAGAGATGAGGGGGATGAATGTTAAGTGCCCACCGGCGTATCGAATTTAACTAGGGTTTGGCACTATTATGGTGTATTACGTCTACAGATAGAACAGGTAGGTTTTCCAGGTTTGCACACGCAACTACTTGCGTGTGGAACTGGACTGGGTTCCTACTGGAAAAGGAAGTGGAGCGAATCACGCCTGAACACGCTAAGGACATCCCAGGGTTGGGGAACGACCATGAAGTCCCACACCATACTATTAAGCCCCGTCGAATAATGTCCTGTTTAAACAGTTATTAAGTTTAGGGTGAGAACATGTGCAATTGTAAGCCTACCCCGCAGACTATTAGGTGAATGCGAGGTTCGCAGTTGGTCTGACTAGCTCCCCTCCAGGCTCAGCCGAGCAGAATTGGCTTCGATAAACGGGCCCCAACAAAATTGTGCAGCGTGTATTGGATACTAACCTACCCCATACTTCACAGAGTTCCACCCTGTTTGAAGTCCACTGCCCCGCTGTTAGTCTTTATCTTTTATAAAATTAATAATAGTCTAAATATGCGTGGTCGAAATCAACCTTGCAACTTCATTCATGCTAATATCATCGCAATGCTAGCTCTGTACATTGTCCCCTTCTGTCCCCACTCATGCACCCAATCTCCTTGCACTTGGTGAGTCACGGCAAACACTTATATGTCTGCCTTGTTCAATGAGACATTCGAGTGTAATGCCGGACATTAGCGCTCTAGTGACAGTGAGGCAATTTCATTAAAGGCGGTTTGTGAACATTCACATTTCCTTCCTGCATCATTTCACATGTCACCAAACCTTTCTTCGTTTAGTTTTTTCATGTCTGAAGACTGGACAACGTTCAGCGTCCAATCACTAAGCCCGGGATAAGTCGCCATACATTAGGCGCACTCTCTTCCCATCCTGCTGAATAAAGATCTATCACGAGGGTTCTTCGCCTCTGTCAAAACTATATTGGTCTCCCCCAACTGCCACGTGGTTTCGCCTAGACCTGTTAGAATGACTCTCACAGAAGAATGCGCAAGAAAGAATCTTACCTATTCCAAATGCTGGCCAGCTGTGGTAGATGTTTTCCCAACTACCATTCAGCGCATGGTAAGTCTCATGCATTATACCCAAATTCGGAAATTCCTTCGCGAGGTACGCGTTCCACCCTTTGTGATGAGAATCTCCGGCGGCGAAAGCCCGAAGCCCGTCTAAGTCTCTCCAATAAGTCAACCATACAATATTCATGCCACCGTGAGTCTCGGAAATAAGTGGCTCCGTCCGTCCTAGATCTATAATCAAACATCAGCATCATTGCCTCCGTATTCATGCCGAATATCACAGGAAACATACATCCCCATTTTTCTCTATTTGTTTCCGCATCGTCCCACATGTCAGCGAAAACTGTTCTTGACTCTTTAAAACCATTTGCAAGGCGACCCATTGGACTAAAATATGAATAGAGTTAGATAGGGTGTAGAGGATAATTGGGTAGTAGCTGCTAGCGTACTGAAGTGTGCGTGCCCCAAGAATGAATACAACGACCCTATCTTTCGAGGTATTCTCCGCATCATCACCAGCGACACGTGCAGTCCATCTGCCCCTCAGAATTGCACCAGAAGAGGCCAAGTATCCTTGAGCTTCATGATATGTCGAGAATAGTCGCAAAAGAAGGAGAATGAAAGGAACCCTGATAGCGAGGCCATAAGGAAAAATAATCACCGAGAAAGACTGAAGCAACGCCCCAAGTATGAGCCATGTTGAGAGTGCAAAATCATTTACGATTAGAGGAATTTTTCGAACCATGATGCGAGATTGGAATGAATCAGAATACGAAGAATTTGCTTTGACAGCGAAAGTTTGAAATTTTTTCACAAGCGCTTTGTGATGGTTCAAGTTCCGTGTTATGTTTAGCCTGTTCTGGGTTTTTGGAAGTGTCACTGCAGTCAGTGAAGCTCGGTTTCTTGAATTTATCCAGTGCGACATGTAACGTGATGCAGTATTGCCACGCCTGTTGAAGGACGCGCGGGACGAACTTTGTGACATACATGAGCTTGGAGCATAACATTCAACAAAGGTAACGATCTTCAAGAGTGTATTACGCGATAGGCAACCGTCCTGCAGGTTGAGGGGGTCACTTTTCAACTGCACTAGTGATATAATCTCAGACATCATGCGACTAATCAGAAGAGAAAACGGTTGGAATTTCGCACATGGTGAAGACAAAGTAAGAAAAAGGCCAGGGTGTTGAAGGACGGGAGCAATAACACCTACCAATTAGTGTTCTGCCTTGGTGCAACCTCAACCATTCTGCTGGAAAGCGCCAAGATATATGTAACAGATTGGCGAAACTTGGAATAGGACGTGCCAATAACAGAAAGGCTTTGCAATTACCTTCTTTCGCAAGCAGTTTGGTTTTCTCATACGAAACTCCTCCAATGTCACCAGAAAGCAGAAGTTCAAGGCTGTAGACTGTAAGCAAGTCCATAATAGATGGTTGACTGTCACTGACTTGATTAGATTTACTAATTCTTGGTTTTGTAAGCCAAACTCAATCACCTTGGAACGATTGATACAGTCTACTGACTCGCGCAAGCTTGGGAATATAGACCTCGTAGTGACTGGTCGAATTGCTGTGACATATGGCGCAGGAGTGTACCAGTACAACATGAAGCTGCACACTCTCTTTAAGCTTCTTTATGTGAGTTATTGATAGCTTCGTTAACGAGTACTCGCTAACCCGCGCATAGTATGTCAACATCCACCAGATTATGTACGGCCCTACAATATTCAGTATCAAAGCTGCAATTATTCTCCAGTATATCTCAATTTTCGCGCCTGGGAGAACTTTTAATAAGTTCATGTTCTATGGCGGTTGGACGACGATCGCGGCAAACTTCCTTTTCTACTTCATACGAACAATCATCAGTTGTGTCTATTGCATACCGAGAGAAAAGATATGGAATAAGCTGCTACTAGGGGGAACTTGTATCCGTCAGGATTGGTGTAAGTATCCACCAATATCGCAAACAAGAGCACGTTGCCAATACATCAAACTTGGACAGTCATCGTGAGTTCTGGATTCGTGAATGCGGTATCGGATATCGTAATCCTCTTGCTACCAGTCGCCTCTGTATGGGCAATGCAGATCCCTCGCAAGAAAAAGATACAAATCTGCCTTCTTTTCGCAACGGGGCTGTTGTAAGTACAGATGGTGCCGACTCAGGATTGATTCCCAACTAACCCATTTTCAGAGCCTGTCTCGCCTCATGCATTCGTATATACTACGGCTGGAAGACCACAATCGGAACCCAAGGTCAGATAGATGCATCATACTACCTGGCCTACGAAGGACTTTGGACATATGCAGAAATGGCTCTAGGCATCATTGTCGCATGCTCACTTTCTATCTCTAAGCTGTTGAAAGAATCATCTGTCATTTCTTCTACATTTTCAAGGATCAGGTGCTACTAAGCCAGGCTCTTGGGCGCTCAAACTCTCAGATCGAGCTCGTGGACTCGGATATATACCAACTAGACGATGAACAGAAACGTGGAACAGCTGGTTCAAGCAGGCAAGTCACTACGATTTTCAGGGATAACGATGCGGAAAGCCAGAGAAATTTAGGCCGAGATATCTACGTGGCGGTTGATATCAACCAGTCCACTAAGAATGTCGTGAAGGCGTAGACTTTAGAGGAATGAGATTATGACACAGGTATCGGAGTTTCTTTCTACATTTCTATACATTTGGGAGCAAATTACGGATTGCTACCTTCTGTATTGACATATTTTCTGCAATTAATCGTGTAATCACTCCGCTCAGCCCGTCCATATACCAACACCCCTGCTGCTCAGCCCTCTTGATGAGTAATGCCCAGTATGCCACCAGTACCAATGCTGCCGGTTCATCATGCTTAATCATGTTAAAAATATGATCAGGTACAATTGAGATCCATTTCATGATACCATGGAGTATCGACATGAGCTCGGTGGTTGAGAATCCGATGGCGAAACATTCGACTAGTGCAACATTTGCCGTCAGCGTCACCAAGACATCTTCTGTGCTTTCGGGCTTGCCAAAAGCTTCTATCATACGAGAAGGTAGTGCCCCCAGAGTATTGAGTAGAGATGATTCCGAATGGGAGTGGTGGACATCGGATTTGAGGATGGTATTTGCGGGCACGAAAATTTTGTTGCGATTGAATCGTGAATCCTGAGATGGTTTAGTACTATATCCGCATACAGTAAATCCTCGAAAACATGAGACAATCTCTTCTATTGAAGGATGTTGGCGATTAAGTTGATGTACTGTTGTAGCCCACTGCGCGCAGCGAAAAATACAATCAATTTGCATTCCGAGTCGCGTTTCGGCGTCCTCAATCGTAATTTGTTCAATATATTCCTTTCTTCCATTCGCAAATTCCGAAAAAAGCCGTTCCGATTGCTCGAAATGAATCTCCCCTGTGGCAGTATCATTCCCGAGTACTGACAAATGACATGAGGAGATGGCTAATAAGCCGCACATCAGCCATTGATGCCGGAGTGCGAAGGAAACACTATCGGCTTGCCAATATAATGAATTGCCATTCGCGTTGCTGGGGATTGGGAGTGTGAGACTGGTCATGGTTGTAAAATGGTGAAGATAGCCCAGAGTTTGGAGATCAACAATCGATGGGGATTGTGTTTCGTGGGTTTGCAATGATGCGATACGGAGTGGTGGGCTTTGCGCAGACTCATCGATTCGAACATTGTTCTTATCATTCTTGGCATTATTTATGTCCATCGCTCCGACCTCGAAATATCTCAACTTCGTGCCACGAAAGAAGGTCTGAATCTGAACTGGAAGGGCTTGGGAGAACAAATCGTAACGTTCAATCAAAGTATGCTTCTCGCTCCAGTGTCGCCTCATTCGTTTCGAGCTCGCGCATAAGTTCCCACATCCTACTGCAACGCAGCGATATCCGTCAAGGACCGGTAGAGAGGAGATTGGCAGAGACTGAGCCGGGGGTAGAATGACGTTTTCGGGCTCCAGAAGCTCGAATTGCGCGATTGCATTGAGCAATTCCTGTTTCGATTCACGATAGATTTTGTGTTTGAGCAAGTGGCTCTGTAATGCACTCTTCTGGATTGCGTACTGGCATTCCCGACAAATGAGAATCTTGAACTGGGGGTTGTACTCCAAAAGGTAGTCTGGACCCAAATTGATGGATGATGTTGTTGTCATGATTTTTCGAGAACAATTTCGCGATGGAACTGCATGTGTTGTTCCTGTGGCAGCTCATCCGTCTTTATGTCCGGTGATTAAGTGGCAAGTCGGACTTTGCACTCGTGCCGTCCGCGGTTGCAGGCCGCGCTAGACACGCCGAGACTGGAACACCATATGTGGTTCCGTCAGAACACCATATGTGGTTCCGTCAGAACACCATCTGATGTTTGCTTACATCTGCGTAAACAACATTATTCGTTTCTCCACTCGAAAACATCACTAACCATACTATACCCTAATGAATCGTTCTGAAAAATATTGCTTTGAAATCTGCTCCAGAATTGTAGTCGCAAGGTGAAATGTCTTGGTTCTCGTTAGCCATGTATAAATGGCTCTTGCGAGACGATTTCTTTATGCATCATCCATCAAGTCATACTCAACATCCCGTTAACTATTAACAAACATTTTTTCACCTTCGAATCTCTTTCTATCAACCATCACGATGCCCGCATCAAAAAACCAGGCTGCGTATTTGGTCAAAGCCGGCGCAGCCCTCGAGGTCCGTAACGCCCCAATGCCCACAGCAGGACCTGGCGAAATTGTGGTGAAGAATGCTGCTATCGCTATCAACCCTCTTGATTGGCATATCCAAGACGCTGGTGTTTTCGTTCAGAGTTGGCCTGCTATCATGGGCTCGGATGTTGCAGGTGTTGTGCATGAAGTAGGAGCCGGTGTGAAGCGGTTCAAGGAGGGAGACCGTGTCATTGGGTAAGCCAATTCAACAATACCCGGTCGAGCAATGGAAATCTAAAGAAGACTACTGACTTTGACTCCATAAAAGTCACTCTGTTTCCTTTGTCAGTGGTCGTCCTCAAGATGGAGCTTTCGCACTTTACACAGTCGTTCATTCCGATAAAGCGGCCATTCTCCCTGACTCGATTCCGTTCACTAGTGGGGTGGTGGTACCTTTCGCATTGGAAGGGGCTGTGTGCGCACTGTCTCTGAAGGTTCCGGGAGTCGCGTTGCCTGGAGTTCCGACGCCTGCTTTGGGACTCCCATATCCATCGCTCGTTGATCTAGCAAAATCCTTGGGAAAAGTCCTTGTTGTAAATGGCGGATCATCCTCCATCGGAACTGCAACAACTCAACTTGCCGCCGCAGCTGGGGTTACCGTTATATCCCTTGTCGGGAAAGATAACTTCAAGCTCAGTAAAAGTGCCGGTGCAACCGTAGTCCTTGATCATGGAGATCCATCTTTGGTGAACAAGGTTGTCCAGGCTGTGCGTGATTTGAACCAAGAATTCCTAGGAATTTTCGATGCGATTTCTATACCCGACACATATTCCTCTGACCTTGCTATTTTGAGCCAATTAGGTGGAGGTCATCTCGCGTGTTCCCATCCTCCCCCCGCCGAAGTGCCGGAGAACGTAAAGGCAGGAATGATCTTCGCGGTCAATGATATAGCCACACCTGTTTGGAACGATTATGTCACACCTGCGCTCGAAACTGGAAAGCTGAAATGTCTTCCCCCATCTAAGATTGTTGGAAAAGGGTTGGGATGTATTCAAGAAGGTCTCAAGGCATCTAAAGCAGGAGTAAGTGGTATCAAGTTGGTTGTAGAGCTCTGAAATGTATGGTGCCAGATTACCAGTTTGGTTTCTCGGTGTTCATTGCATCAGTCTGTTTAGTGTAGCTAGACATTTTTCCCGGCTTCTTTTAGTTCGTTAAACGATCCATGATCAAATGATCTGTAGCGATTCCATCCGTATAAATCACAATGTTTTTCTTTCACGGTAAACACCAGCGCTGATTCTCTGTATTTCTCTCATGCAATGCGCGGTCATTGAAAGTACAATACACATTCTTTTATATCTCACTAGGAGCTTCCTGAAACGTGCTATATCGGCAGCACTTGTGACGGTTTTCTTACAGCCAAAACAATGTCAGTGGAGCCACAACCCTACATGATTCTTTTTCTACGTTTCGGCCCCGGTTGTATTCTCTGCCTCGTTTGGTTCTTCTCTTGAACTAGTTTTGCTTTGCGTATTCTTACTCGTTTCATCAATACCTAATTGTTTGAGACAAAGAGTTTTGTTTTTGATGCTTTCGAGTGACGTCTCTCGAGCTGGATCATCCAGTCTTACTTCTGCTATTTTTCCGTACAATTCACATGTTTCTGACTCAAGCTTTACTCTAGATATTGATGGATGAAGTCTTTTGTCTATTGGGTGCATGATATTTCCATGAGACGATTTGCTTATGGTATACGATCGATGGTATTTGGTCTGTCTATCCGGATTTCCTAAACTAAATATTCAACACCGCAAATAACAATACAGAAATGTGAGCAATTACTTACAGGTTCATAGAAAGCTGAAACGGTTCGTTGGTTCCAGTTATTTTATAAGATAAGAAACTTTAGAATTCATGTCCAAACCCTCTGGTTACATTCGTTAAGCATTTTAAGAAACCAGACTCGATTGAGCTTTATAAATGTAACGGTCAATCGCCCCAAATGCGCCCATTTCAATTCACCATCCGCATTTTCACAATCTCCATGTATTCCCTTCACGGTTGCCGGGTTCCGACATACATTAGCGCTATAAACGTGCCCTTTGCGATGATAACTACGTCCGCTGCTTTCCTTTTCACAACACTGTTGCTTACGCTGTTGGAAACCAAGTAGTAGATTCAATATTTTTATTACCCATTAAGTATCCATTAACCATTCTCGATGCAGCCCGTAATATGCGACGAGAAAGTTTTGTTTTATAGGCCTCACTGGTTGGATACCTAGGTTAGAAATTTCGCGCGCGCGTACTTGTGTTGGATGACGGGCGGTGCGCTGCTGACATTATTGGCTAACGGGGCACGGATATGGACAACTCTATCGTGTCTGAGCCTCACAAGGGTACGATTATAGGGGTGCATGGAAGTTCAGGCGACATCGATGAACTTGTCAACCATTATTCAAATCATGAAAATATAGCAACAAATTAACAAGTTCAAATAAATGATGACGGATACATTATAACCAGTTTAAATCAAATCAATATCTCAGGCAACATGACTAACTGTGCGATACAATATTGGAACACTATCGCCAGCTCCTAAGTTGTGATGAAAGACTCAAACCCCACCAACTCCACCAACTTTAGTAGGATACGCTTGCTTTAGTTTCCCCAGGCTAGTGCTTTTATTGTGCCACATTGCCCCAACAAGCTACCCTCCGACCTGTGCTCGGAATAACATTTTGACATTCATGTACTGTGAACCCGATCATTCTACGATTGCCGGTACTGGAACCATTGGACGAATTCGCTATCCGGAGCAGCATGTGAACCTTTCGTCTCCGGGACATCTATTGCCTACAGACCAATTAGCAAGTCCCAGCTTCCACTCCCTCCCCCCAATACTTACCACCAACAAGACCCCCATACCGACTGCATCTATTCTTCCATCGACAAACTGTTCCTGCGAGTGTACCCCTGCAAGGACTGGTAAAACAGCCCCGAATCCATTCCCCGTCATCGGGGCAAAGGTTGCGATGGTTCCAATCTCCTCCATACTCTTCGCACGCACTGCGTGTGGTGCAAATACAGGAATCGCGCTCATCAGTGCTAAGTGATCCGCCTGTGCACCGTTCCCCAGGAGCAGAAAGGCTGGGGTATGGGAAAATAAACACAATCACTGGAAGAAGAGATGCTGGCTTCATGGTACAGATGTTCTCCTTAGAAATGCAGCAGATGAAAAACTGCGGTCAATAATCCTGAGTTCGACATAGGAATTTCTTATTGAATTTATACCTACGTTTCTAGTCTCATGAAGCTATCCAGGAGTGGAGACTAGTTGCATGTTGCTACACTGGTCTTCGGGTGGCTTTCAGGCAAACGAGTCCATTGCTACGTGGGGAGAAAGAACACGAACAGTGGCTGCGGCAGCACAATCCAACTCGCTGAGGTTTCCTTGCGTTATATTGCCATCGTCATTTCCTCGTATCCATATGCGATTCCGAAGAGCATTAGGTATCCTGTCGTGCATTGCCCCTATGACAATGCATCGGTAGTTCGCTTATCGCTTTTGTCCCCATGCTAGGAAGGTGGGTAAGGCTGGGGTTAATATCGAGGATGCGGGGTCTGGACCATCGGAATAGATGGCTGCTCTTCCATGGAACTTCCTCAGACAAGGTCAGTGTGTGAAGGAAGCGTGGGAACTGAGAGAATGAAACGCGAGTTTTCTAAATAGGGGAAATAATTCTTTCATGATCGGCGTTGCGTAGGGCTTACTGTAGGTATCTGATACGATTCAATGAGCCGCGATTGTCTTCTCTCCACTTTTGGTAACCTCCGAGGCATGGCTAATGCACAATATACTGCTTAATGTTCACATTACAGTAGCTGAGAGAAGGTGTACAATACATTATTCTGCGAAACAGTTCTAATAGGTTCACGGGAATATTTCGAAACAATATACGCGAATGAGAAAAGACAGTCGCTCTGTACAATATCTTGTGACAGCAATCGCAAACACCATCAATTTGCTTTCAAGTTGAATGAACAAGTTCCATGAACATATATTTACAATCACGGGTCAATAAGAAAAAAAAATAGTAACAGGGTCAGAAAAAGTCAAGGATGGTGAATCAATCTATTCAGCCTGCTTGTGGTGCGGGTTCAAATACAGGCCATTCACAGTCAAAGCGCACTACAGTGAAGTCGAAGCACATTTTCTGGTAAAGCGTGTATCCTGTCTGTGTGGGCGAATAGACCGGTTCCGTTGTCCCTTCGCTGTACAATTTACACGCAGCCCAAGATTCATCATAGACGAAAAAAGATGCTCTTTCCTTGAACAGTAGCGTGTAACATGCTTTCAAAGTGACCCCCCACTTTTCGATTTTGACTGACTGATCAGCACTTGGAGCCGCGACTGGCAGGCCACACATAGCACCAGATCCGTCAAGGTCATCATCGCTCTTGAGTTTTGCTGGTGCGAAGGTACAAGGATCGCTTAGAATTGGTGGATAGGGTGGAGGAAGGGTTGCCGGTGCCGGGATGGTGATAGTAGTATCGCATGGATCTATGGTTTTGAAACAGTCATCTGTGAACTGATACCATTGAGCATCGAACCCTTGAACTTCGGGATTGTTGTTGGGTACGATGGAGGGGTCGGTGTTATAGAAAGTGCAGATGCTGTCCGCGAGGCGAAAACCAACCCATCGGTAATTTCCCGCCACCCAATTCTGGAAACATTCATCTAGCGTTCCGCCGAATGTAGGACTTCGAGCCTGTTCGTTTGGCCATATACTCGAGCCCATGTTTATCCGCCGACCGCATTTCGTCCCCGAGGATAACTCTGCTGGTGGTTTTAACACCGCGACGGGACTTTTTGTACAAATCGGAGGTTCTAGGGATCCGCCAACCACTTTTGCCCCAATAACATTCGGATGCCTTGCGCCTTTAAGAAGACGTGGTGGGGGAAGGGATTCCTTGAGGAAGCAGTTGGGACTTGCACCGTTCATGCTTTTGAACGCCAACGCAATGCATTTGGTATCAAGCGCGCATGTCTCTATGCAGGCAAGGGCATTGTCGGTCTGAATGTTTTTGTAGTCGCCATCGGTGTGAAGAACTCCGCATTCAATCTGGAGTTGACGACCGTGTATAGTTCGAATTTCTCCATCCGGCAGACCGCAACTCGAAGGATCGTAGAGTAGCTCCTCATCCGTCTCAGATCGGGGCAAGTAGCTGCGAATTACTGAATAGCCATTGATAGGGCCCCCGCTTGGGTTTCTTGATGGAACTTGCGCTTTTGGTTTGACGGTGCGCTTGACTTTTGGTGAATTTCGAGGAGATGTTAGATAAAAGACATTAACGATAAGTGCAAGCAGCAACACTGCGAATAAGAACGAGCGTACACCCATGATGATGGGCAAAATAAATTAGAGACTCAGAGTAGAGTGCAGAAATTGACAGACCATGGAGAATAAAAGCCCTAGCAATTTTCTTCTAGTCTTTCTCCTTGATTACGCTGAAGCCAAAAGAATGGTTGTCAAGGGGTCTTTGCGGCAAGCCTTCGCTTATTCTCAGCCTCGTACGCTGACTGCACAGACTGATGCGTCGGTCTAGACTGAACGAAAGAAAACAGTGACCCGCCACAATTACCACAAGCGAGGGCTCCCGCACGATTGGCACATTGAGACTCGTCCGCCTGTCTGTTGTGCCACTTAATCATACGAGGCTTTGTATGCACCGAGTTCTCCTTATTCTAGCGTGGTGAATGTCGTTTCGAGGCTGACTGAAGATATGCGCCGCGATATTGGGAGCCGAATCCCGCGCATCATATGGTTCCCATATTCAGATCGATCTATCGGCGATGCCGGTCTGGGGATTATCCTGTATGTATCACCCTGAAGTCCCGAATCTAAGCGCGTATAAGGCATGTACCGCGTTCGATACTAGTCTCGCGTGAAATGGTACCCTGGACGAAGCCATGGACGGCTAAAAGTATGTTCGCATAGATTGGACAACGTTATTTCTTACTATTACTCTCCATGGGTGCATCAGAAAGAGGAGCAACAGAAGGTCTGGTCGAATACTGCGAATTTGTAAAATCAACCATTTTGTTCACCGATAGGATATTGATGCTCGTAAACATTATGTCCTCGAATGTACGACTGTCGAGATTTATATCTGACCAAGCCGGCATACTAGAGTCTGAATCTAGACTAGTTTCAGAATATGAATTTTCAGCAGAGGAGATTTCGATGACCGCTATATCTTCGTCTTCGGAAAAGTCTTGTACTGTCACACCGGTTGGGAGATTTTCGACTCGTCCCGTGGATGGAGTCGTCGGTAGATTTTTATAGCGACGGGTTGACTTGCGAACTCTCGAAGGATCGATTTTCTGACCATGGAAAAATACATCTGGTATTCTTTTGTTTCGTCGATGTTGACTTTGAACAATGCTTATTGTTTGCCAGGCTTCTCCTGAGAAATTCTTCCGGAATTCCCATTTTCTTAGACGGTTCTCGTACTGTGACTTGCTAAAGGAATTGTCAATATATGAGCCTCGCAGGATGTTTGGAAGAATAACTACCTTGCAATCAATCCATAGACCTTCTCCATAATAGATTTTACTCCATTATGCCCCTCTAGTGATTGGTTCTCCTGTATATACAGTTGCTTGATCACATCGTGATGCTTCTCCCATATTTCATCTAGGATGCATGACTGCCGATCGTTGGCCATTGTAAATATCGATATCTCAGAGGTCAAATTTGGAATTTGGAGGGATGAATTAACTTCTATTGCCACATTTCATGGCGTTATTCCCCTTGAAATATATATCAACAGGCTCAACCAAATGCAAGCTCTGATGCTTTGGTAGCCTCAATTTCTCCAGATTCCGGTCGTATTAAGATTCTGGAAGCGGTTTTGGTGGACGCAAGGCTGTAAGATCGCCATAACCGACCGGTGAGACCAAAATCTTTTATGTCGTAATCTGCTCGTTTACTTGGTCCTATAATTGGCCAATGCTTATTGTGCCATCAAAAGTACTCAAACGTACCCAGTTCGCTAAGACAGGCAGCCAAAATCTTGCTGTGAGAACAGAGCTCGATGAAGGCGGATGTATGTTTTCTCGTAACAGTAGAGTAATTAGGCCATAACATCTTCTCCCAGAATCCGATATCCTTCTTTCAACCAGGTTCATAAATTATGATGTATTAAAGTGGGGTATATCGATTCGAAGCTTTCCAAGTGATCACCATTCTTCAAGATACTGCCCCGCACTTGTTGATGGTGTCCCGCTTTAAGTCCAGACGGATTTTGGAATCCCACAAGCGCCTGTCACTTTCACTACAACAGAAGTATTAATCTTTACAGCAAAAAAATCTTGCGCGACAATACTTTTGTAGATTACGATATCAGATTTTAGCCGCTATGCAAAGAATTAATTATGAGTGTCCCTCCTCCCTGCTCTTAGGCCGCTTTCACCCCAACAACCTAATGCGCATTGTTGTTGGCTCATAATGGCAGATTGGTCACGAGAAGATCTTCCTGCTCTAATCACTCTTTTAGTGACAGGCGTCCCCTTCATCGTATTTATTTTACGAAAGTCTTGGAAGCGTTACACGATCTCTCGCGCAGGTAGAGCTCCTTTCCCATCGCTATAACTCACTCTTGACATCAATCTAGATAACCAGAATGAACTATCTCTGCATGAGAATAAAGTTATGCTTCATCATATTGGGTATGGACGACCGCATGCTATCATGTTGATGAGACAATACACTTGCGATACTGCCGCTCTCATATTATTTGCACATGAATATCACGGTATGTATGCATGCATAGAGAACATATTCAACGACTATTGTGAAACGCCGTAGCCTTCTCTTATCAGTGCTGACATGCGGAGCTCTTACATCGGACAGACAATTTGCCAAACCTGGACCCGCATATGCTCTTTCAACCGCATAAATGAACTCGAATGAAGTCAGCTGCACGAACTATGAATGTAGACATTACATGCTAATTGACCACATATTCCTGATGCTATCTACATTTAGAATAACCCATTGACTCTTTCGTTCATGGTTTGCTGTTCCTTTGTGCCTTCAGTTCCCAAACTAGCAATATGAACAGTGTCATTGAAATCTTAATGAAGTTTTGAAATTTGGTTAATCAAACCACCGATAACGCCCCATCGCTCCCTTCCGAAGTCAAATAATGCATGGCGCCATCCGTAAATGCAACTCTCATACCCAGTGAAAACCACCTTCTATATACATGTGTTCAATATTTGGGACATGTTGTTCGCAACAATTACCTATCGCAACATCTAATGCTCAAACTTCACACCTAGCGACCCATTCAAGTCCCTGAAGTCGCCACGCAGGATCTCAATCCCATCGCGCTTGACCTCCTCGACGAGATCCTTAATTTTGGGCGCCATAACACTCGGCTCGAAACCGAAGTACTTGTACGCGGTCTTGCTGGGTAAGCTCTTACCGAATCGTCGCATGGAGAATGACGCGTCAGCATATCGCTCCCATCCGTTTGCAGCATATGCCTCGATGACAACGGCAGGTTTGCCGGCTCGAGACTTGAGAACGGATTGCTTATACTCCTTGGTTTGTTGCTCGAAGAGGCGGGGGCATGGGAATGAGATCACACGGGCTTTGATGCCGTGCTCCTTCTTGAGTAGATCCTTGGTCTCCATTGCGAATACCATCTCCGAACCGACACCGATAAGTGTAACATCGAAGTCCTCCTCCTCAAAGAAGACGTAGGCACCCTTAGCGAAGCCCTCGCGCGATGACTGGGGGTATTGGGGAAGAGTTTGACGGGATAGGGAGATGATGCTGGGGGTTTCAGTGGCATCAATGGCAACCTCGAATGCGCCAGCGACTTCTTCTGAGTCACATGGGCGCATGTAGAGAAGATTAGGCATCGCACGGTATAGAGCAGCCAGAGCAATCGGCTGATGCGTAGGTCCGTCCTCCCCAGTGCCGATGCTGTCGTGTGTGGCGATGTGGATTTGTTGGAGACCCTGAAGCGCACCCATGCGGACTGCGGGAGCGGCATAGAGGTAGAACATGAAGAATGAGCTAGTGACTGGTAGGAAGGTTCCCTTATTGAATGCTGCTAGGCCGTTCGAAATGGCGCACATGGCGTGTTCGCGGATACCGTAATGAATATATCGGCCAGTGTAGTCGCCGTTGAGGCCGCAAGCAGTGCGGAGATTAGGAGACTGGAAGTCGACCTTCTTAGGGTAGGCTACATTGCATGAAGGTGTCAAATCCGCAGTACCGACGAGGAAATTGCTGAGGTTCTCTCCTAGTGGATTTCCGACGAGTCCAGCTGATTTACGTGTAGCCGTGAACTCCTTAGGAAAGTTCTCCTTCTTAGGGATGAATTGCCTCCAATCAGCGGGAAACTTGCCTGCAACACGAAGCTCAAACTCAGCCGCCAGCTCTGGGTGGGCTTGCCTGTAGGCATCAAGTTTTCCTCGCCATTCAGCCTCGAGTTGCAGTCCTCGAGGAGCAACGTCCTGGAAGAATTCGTAGATCTCAGAAGGAAGCTTGTAGTGCTCCTCGGGGTTCAAGCCGAACGACTTCTTGAGGTTGGCGATATCATCTGTACCAAGTGCGGCACCATGAGTAGAGGCTAATCCGGCCTTGAGAGAACCAAAACCGATGACGGTTCGGATGTTGATGAATGTGGGCTGTTCGCTGCTCTTCGCGGCAAGCAAGGCATGCACGATGCTACTAACGTTGGAGTGTCCATCTAACACGTCGACGACGTTGAATCCCGTCGCCCTCATCTTTGCGTTCATATCTTCTGAGTTTGCAACGTCGGCAGTTCCGTCGCATGTGATGTTGTTGTTCTATATGGATTAATTTTCGACCTGCTAACGAAGATGCGGAAGATGTTGCTTACATCATAGATAATGCAGAGATTGTTCAGCTTCCAGTGACCGGCGAGAGACACAGCTTCGAGTCCGACACCTTCCTGGAGACATGCGTCGCCAATCATGACATAGGTCATATTATTGACCAGATCATGTCCGTCGCGGTTGTAGGTAGCGGCCAAGTGCTTCGTGGCCATTGCCAAACCGACAGCATTAGCAACACCCTGGCCTAAAGGTCCTGTAGTGACCTCAACACCGTCATTCTCGATCTCGGGGTGACCGGGGCAAATTGAGTCGTATCTTGACGAGTGGTATGACTTCAGTTGCTCAACTGTCATGCTCTCAACACCGACCAAGTGCATGAAGAGATATTGCCACAGGCAAGCATGGCCTAAAGGTTTGTGAGTGGGGTGTCTTGACCGGCTTGCGAACGACTTACCATTGGACAGAACGAAACGATCCCTGTTGAAATAGTTCCCGTTCTTGGGTGAGAATTTCATGGTGTACTTGTATAAAGCAACACCAATCGCAGCCATACCCATGGCAGAGCTTTGATGGTCAGCATTAAATCATTACAATTGGTTGAATTCCTTACCCAGGGTGTCCGCCTTTGAACTGTTCGCATAGATCTGCAATGAATGCACGGAAGTACTTGAGAACCAAATCATGTTTGTTTGAGTCTTCAAGCTCGATTGCTGAAACACCTGGGACACCAAGAGCCTTTGCAGTTACAGGCTTGATAGGGAGATCTTGCGCTGTCTTGTCGTAAAATTCCAAAGAGGGAGACATACTAGCGGAAACAATTTAAAAGAGGATTAGAAAGAAAGCAGTGAGAGGTGATGGTGTTGATTTGGATGGAGTCTTTTCGACGAGATCGAAGCTCATATTTATTGTTCTCTCGCGACCATAGTGTCGAGGGTACCTGAGAGGAGAATAGGGCTAAACTAGGGTCTAGAAAGGGAAACCCGAAGAGGAGCTCGTCTCGAGCAGCCTTAGTCTCGCCACATACCCCAATCACAGGCCTCGGCTCAAGTCGCCTCGTCGACTCAGGCCATGCTAGAAAATCCGGAGAAGTCGTGGCGAGGTTACTTCCCCGCATTCTGTATGGTCTACGTACCCGCTCGATGCTGGAAAATCCCTGGCCGAGTTTGTCCCTGTAATGAAGCTCTTAGGGTAAGAAAAGCACACTCGGGTCGAGATTCTGAACGGTGAGAACTAATGTTGATATTTCTTTTAGCATATCCGAGAATCACTCGGTACACCTTTTCGACATTTTGTGTCATCTCGCGCTACTCCAAAGGCCTATCAAATCGTTTAACATTGTCTTCGCAGGAAACTTGCAAACATTCAGCGCTTTCTCCAAAATACCCAACACTTCTGCTTGCTTGTCCTGGGTCTCAGCACATAATGCAGCTGTGACTTGAGTTAGCAAGTCCAATACTATTTTGTTTTGATGATAGGAGACTTACCGGCATAAACTGCTTGGAAGTTCACAAAAGCGCTCGGTTCGTTTTGAGACTGCTGCGAAACAGCAATACCGCATACAGTGGACATGCTGTCTCTTAGCATCTTTCCTCGCGTCTGATAGTTAGCAAGACCGCCTGTGGAAGGCTGGTTCAGCAGGATAAGTATACGAGCGAAGTGGTATGTCTGTATCGCTGCTGCGTGGGACGGTGGGTGTATCCATATGGGTTGAAATTGACTTGGAGTTTCTGGGCTTGCTGCTGGCAATAAAGAGAACTGTGATGCAACAGGAATTGGGTCGAATGATGGAGGCAAGATTTGTCTCCAGTATTCGAGTGTGCGCATGAGTCGCTCACCGGCATCGATATATCCCGCAATGTCACCATCCTTTGGTGTCGCAGCATACTGTACACATTTCGCAGCTAAGAAAACTACTCTCGTCGCCAACTGAGACTCAGACAGCTCCGTCAGCATTTTCATAGGCTGGAAAATAGTCATGGCAGGCCGTCCTTCTCGAAATGCAGCCCAGATATCTTGACGTAGCCATGCCCACCACACTGCGCGCCTGAGACCATCCACGGATTCCCCGTTGTTGTCCTGGTTTCTTTGTATCCAGAATGCACCCTTCAAGTGACGATTCCAGTTCCCATTATCCGAGCCTCCGTATGCGCCAAACATTTCATAAGTGCTGATCATGATGGCGGTTGCCAAAATCTCATGGGATGATGTATATGATGGGTAAAGCAATGTTTGTGACAGGTAATGGAGCGTTTCATAGTAGTATTGTTCTCCGATTCTACTTGGATCCGACGTCATCGTCAGATTACTATGAGTAGAGGCAGGTGTACTTGGTGGCATAGCATTTGAGGGGTCAGCTTCCGGTTGTTGTGGCAAATCCAAGGCCATGTGACATGCACCAACAGCGAGCAGTGATTTGAGCAATCCAACATTGCGCAAGGCCAAGTGGGGAACGACAGTAGCAAAATGCCTGTCTGGGTCAAATATATCCAGGATTGGTCCCACTGCGGATACATAGTGCTCGAAGTATACAAGCTCTTCTTGACTTAGTTCAATTCTCGTTGCTGTATTCCACGGTTCGACCACTGAGTGCCGTGTTTCGTTGATGTCTAGATTAGGTTGCGGCTCCAGTGAAGGGCTATGACGTGGAGTCTGCTTTCGCGAGAGACTGAATTTGTCGAAGTTCCATCGATGTTCGCGGCTGGAGGCATTATGCATCTGGATATTGCTGAGAGCGTCCTCGGCTAGTAAATCGTACCACTCAAACGGTCCTGGCGCAGGAGAGTATACGTTTCCGAAGGATGGTAAGCTGTCGTTAAAGAGAAGTCCATTTTCAGGCAGTGGTGCCTGGTTCTCGCCGTCATCTATGGGGAAAGGTATCCACTGCTGAAAGCTACTTGGAATCTCCGCAGACCCGGGCTGCTCGGTCGGTTCTGTTTGAGTCAATGTTGGAACTGGAACTGGTTCGACCGGTGTAGGTGCGGATCCGGGGGAAGGGCTAGATAGAGTTGTGGTATTTTCGTGCACGCTCAACGTCCGCAAGCGACGAGGTGCAGGGCCAGCGTCGGCTTGTGGGTACGCACATGCTCTATCAACTCTGATGCAGTTCTGGCATCTCGGTCGCGTTTCATCGCACTTCACTCGTCTTTTTCGGCACGTGAGGCTACAAATCCCTGTCAATGTTTGGTTCGACGGATCCAGAAGGGGGACTTTGACGTACCAACCGGTTGATGTGCGTAGGCCACGTGACTTTGAAGGCATCGCGAGATATCAATGATGCAGGAACGATGGGTGCGAAGAGAGGGAAGCAGAGCTCGCATCGAGCCCTCGCTTTCGGCTGGGTTCTCGTCTCATATGTACGCAGGATGTGGAGAAACGCGGAGACCCGGATCTTGTGGGTGACATCGGCCCGAATCTAACCTGTCTGAGGTCATGACTGTGGAGGCGAAACTGCGGGACGAGACACGAATCGCGTGCCGAACATTGAATTTCTCTCGTCACGGACTTATGCATGGTGTCGCTTCGACGGCTCGATGCTGGCGCGTCTTGTTTCTATGATTTTAGAGTGCAACTTCATACATAGGAAGAAGCACCAGAGTTGGGTTGGCTGTGAGAAAAAACTAAAAGGCTAGTTCGTCGAAGAGCACTAGGCGTTCCCAGGTTGCTTAGGTGAGATCCGATATATTTACATGATCTCCAACCATTCTCAACAAATCACTACCTTTCTTTCGTCTATCTTCTCACTGGAAGCCGGTGCTCCAGATATTATCCCCATTCTACAAAGGACCATCCTACGGGTCGGGTATGTCCACGCATTCCAGCGTTGTTCTAATATAAAGGTCGCGCAATAAATCGAAGCCACTTTCTGCGCCAACAATTCTGCTCTCACGACACTAAATTAATATTTCAATTTCGGAATTTCCGTACAGAGATAACGAGAATTGAAATGATTATCTAATTTTCGGCCATATAAGCACGACATGAAGGCTACTAAGTATAAAATTATTGGTTTTGGTCAATATCCGGCACCAACCGAGAATTCAAATGGTAACTGAACAACTTCATTCATGAACACTCGACATCTAGGATTCTTTCGACATTAGTTTCTTGACCGCAGCTTGTCATCATCGCCAAATACGTAGTCGACCAATCTATGGCAAAGCTGGTTTTTCTAGTACCGAGGGTGAAAGGAGGAAAACGGGTTGCCGCATTTGGAAATCCGCCTCTTTTCAAACATACCATCCCAATTGAGCTTTCCAATTCTCTAATGAGGCATTTACGTGTATTATAGATGACTTTGTCGGAAAGAAATCAGCAAAAACTGATGTGAAGATTGAAAGGACTGGATCAAACCTCCTTTTCTTTAGGGTGCCAAGAAAGCAAAAATTACAAATCAAAGGTAGTTTTTCATATCCCTCAAAGGAAAGTATGACTTCACAATCTTGAACATGATCAGATATCCGGAAGAATGGTAGAAACTACACGACGAGGTATTCCCACGGTGAATAGTACAGCGACGGTTTTGATGCACAGCAATAAAGGTTTAAGAAACGTTCCCAAGCTTCAAAGGTTTGACGAAACAGAGGAAAGAGGTTGGAGCAGATGATAGGGGTTGCTTGTAACATTCTCGTTCACAATCTCTCGGTGACCACTATCGATACGTACGGCCCCGTCTTTTATCATGGAAGAAATTTAATCAAGTACGTGACTTTTGGACACGAATGCAACTTAAAAGTTCCGAAAGCCGCGTATATGCTAGAGGGTTACCAACGTACCAAGTCCTTGTAGATCAGCAATACGCGTCAAAAGTAAAGCTTAATCTGACATATATTAATAGGGATACTCAAGGTACAAACTCAGAAGCAAATCTTTTTCATGCGCGACACAGCCCTGATAAGTCACATGACATTTCTCATGAAAGGACCGCGCGAGAGGATGTACGAAAGGATCACTGCGTAGTCCGAACAAAGGGACCATCAGCAACAAATATAAAATAATGGACCCCACCTAATAGTTTCTCTCTTGAAGACAACAATTATTCTTCCTTTCTTTCTTTTCGTCGACCAAACTACAAGCACTCTCATCCACATACACTAGGGAAGATCTTGCGCGTCACCAGTGACCCCTCCAACATAATTTACATAAACGACCTCCCCAGTAGCGATTACACACTCATTCCCACCAGACACCATTGCCGAGCTTGTCGTCAATGTCTTAGGCCTTGTTGTTAACATCATTCTCTTCTGACAAAGTAGGAAGTTGCTTTCGGTGTAGGAAGTGTGCAAGATGCGTCGGACAAGATTGTGTTGAACTAGTAGCTGACGAATATATGTAAGACGAGAAATCCAGATAGCAATCGGCACAATGAAAGAGACAGGGGGGATGATGTGTGAGGGTAGAAGTTTTCCATTGCTACAGAACAATGGAGATTTGGCAATTACTGTTCCGCGATAGTCTTGGTGTTGAAGTCTTCCGTGACTTGGTGAAGGAGGCTAAGCATTGATTAGGTTTGATTTAATTTCGAATGCTTGAGGAATTTGGAAAGGCAACCAATATTTATGGCAAATAACAATAACTATTTTGAGTGTACAATGGATACATAGCAAAGTGAGAATGGAAAATTCTATAATAAACGCCGATTAAGAGAATATTTGCAAAAACTAGATAGAAAGGAAAGGAAACAGATAGCGATGCAAGAGCATATGCCCGGTTTGACATGCCTGGTAACACTTAGACAAAGATGGCCATAGCACCAAGAACAAGTCCAGTCAGACCCGAGATAACATTCACGTTAGATCCAGCACCGGGGAACTGCGTAGGCGAACCAGTGTTGGTAGCATTTCCAGAGCCGGTACGGGAAGGGCTGGGCAAACCAATAGTGCCGGAAGCAGCAGCGCTGGTGCGAATTGGGCTAGGAAGTCCAATAACACTAGTTGCTGTAGCGCTTGATTGGGGAGTAGACTCAACCAACTGGAGGGTGATGCCCTCGCAGTTCTTGATCTCGAGGGGAGATCTTCCTGTACCATTGTCAGTGGTTGTATAAAGCTATAAAGATATGTTTTCCACTTACCATCATACCAGTACATCTGGTAGTCTACTTCCGAGTCTCCACGGCAAGCACGCCAGGAGCCAGCTCCACCTGTAGCATTCACAACTGTTTTATGATCTTGTGCATGGCGTAGGGACAACGGACCACCCATTTCGATGAATGTCCATTTATCGTCGTAATATGTTTCATTTGCCTTGAGCTCGACTTTGGAACCAATGGCACCATCGAACAGACCTTTTATAGAGTCCTTGCCGGTGACAAAAAGATGAGTCTGTCGGAGAGCGCCATTAAGTTTGAAGAATCTAGTGTCGGTTGTAGCTTTCGCGAGGGTCAATTGGAAGGGGAAGCGGGGTTCGCCAGTTGACCAGACACCAAGGGCATTGGGCTCCGTACCAGCTTTGGGATTCTTGACTGCGAGAAAGCTGGAGTTGATTCTGGGGTTGGTGCTGTGGAGAACCTGAATTTGGTATGTTGCGGAGAGATTGGGATTAGATTGGGCGGAAGCACTTGCGAGGAGGGCAGTGGTGATGAAGATGTTGGTGCTGGTGAACTTCATTTTGGTGTAAGAAGGGTGTAAAGTTGAAAATTTGGGTGAGGCCTTGAAGAAATTCGGTTGGTGATAAGAAATTTCTGTTTTGATTATAGTGGTCGTGTTTGTAGTGGTTCTTGATGCTGTGTGATGAGATGAGAACTGTGTCAACAGCGCGAGTGGCTTTTATATCTTGTTTTTCCATTCAGAGCATCGTAAAAGTTCACTCTAATAGCTAGCTTGTGTCTATTTCCTTTCTGCCATGTCGATGAAGGTAGCTGTTGATTCCAAGCCTCAATGACCAGCTCCCCTTAACGACATGCAGGACCGCTGCAGGTACCGCCTGCAAATGGCCAACGCGACTGTGATAGGCTACCCACTCATAGAGTAGCGGTGGGTTAGAGTTGCTGAAGCATTTCGCCGACTTCGCCATGAGCTTCGCCTCTCGGAGGTTAGCTACGTAACCTAAGTGGGGGATTTAGCATATGGAATCTAAGGATTCTCAGCTTTGCTTGAGAAAGCCACAAGCCTTGGCAAGTGAAATACAGCGGTTTCAAACGCTCCCATAGAGTGTTTTATCGGCGAACAAAGCGCATGATCCTGGCCATATGCCAAGTTGGGGTGAACTCCGGCTTGGTTCCGAGGCTGAACAAAAGGTCGTTGCAGTACCTGCATGCATGCTATGCCCAGAAAAGGTCGGTTTTACGATGTTGCTGTTGGAAACCGACTCTGACATATTCTTGGAGCATTTTGCCAGATATCTAGATCAACTGGCGATATTCAATTAGCGATATTTCAGCCAGAGACATAGCAGCACCATTTTGAGGATCTGATACCAATTTCAGGAAAAGGATGATTGCGCAATAAGGGCGTACTGTACACGAGTGTGCTCATCATAACTGAATACCCGGCAAAACATCGTTGATGAACGTCACGTCGTCGTCGTCATGTAGCCACAGAGGCTCATAGAGGCTCAAACAGCGTGGGATTTATCTTGACCGCACATTGGGCGCTTCCTAGACTCTTTCATCATCAGCCCCGGTCCCCGCGTTCAGCGGACGAGACCGCCTGGAGCGGTGTCTGCTGCTAAAACTTCGCCTGGTTGACGCGAGTAATATCTCCTACATGCAGCCTTTTCTTGGCACGGTGATACCACTATGAGCTTGATCTGAAGCAGGCTCAGCACTGGTCAGGATTGTGGGGTCGCATGAGAGTCTCAGCAGGAGGGCGCCGTTTCGGGTCGCGCAAAATATGTCCTAATAGGAAGAGTATGGTTAATTTTCATGAGGGTGTGGAATGGTTGATGGAAATGTGTGGATTGTTGCCGGGTTTGACGAAGGATTCACTGAATACGAGAAGCTTTGGAGTCTGGCGGTGAATTTTGAGTGGCATCAGACGAAAAATGGTGGAGCTAACCCAAAATGAGCCAAGCGTGGAAGGATGACCGATTTCTTACCTTCCACCATTCTTCCATGACCCTCGGCGACGTTACACTGTTAACAACCATCCACTCCAACTCTGCAATCTCTTCGAAAGCCTTCAAGAACTACCCCATTCCTTTCGGCAGCCTCCGAACAATGCCCAGCTGTAGAGTCGCCGCTGCGGCTCTGCGTATTCCCAGCAGTAAGCGCACGTTTCCAAAGGTCGCCGAAGCTCATCAGCCGCATGACTAACCGGCTCGGCTGACTCTACCGATTGGTTCATTTGCCATTATCCCATGTACTCACCTTGAAAAACGCTGGAAACGAGACGACATGGGTGGTGAACGGCGATGCAGTCACTGAGATCAGGGGGCTGTGGTTTTCAACGGCTGTCATATGGATTTTCACCTTCAGCAATGTTACAGTCTCTTCAACTTTCAGCAGGCGGCGATTCCGTCGATAACGGCTGTGCTATGTTTGTCGTGCTTGAGATGAACCACCAGACACATAAAAGTTCAAGATGCACTGTCTTCGAAGTCCGAATAACAGCACAGTGCAAGCATACATATTCAAATCCTCCATAGTCGGACCTTCACACATCAAACATCAACCAAGAAAGAGAATTTGCAAACGATCGGCTGCGTCATGTAAGTGAATACTTAGCACGCTTTGGAAACAAATTCTAATCAATCATAGATCTTGATCAAATACCTCGTAAAATCAAGCAATTTGGTTCATCTTTGATCAGTTAGCCCACCAGATAAACTCAAAACATGCAATCGATCACATCTATCAATCATTTCATTTCGGAGCCTTTCTCGGTGTGCATAGAATCTGAAACTTCAGAGACTATCTGTGCCGGACGAGGAGGATACAATTGAGCTCCATAGAATTTTCAGGGGTAGAGCAAAAGAAAGGAAACAAGGTATGGTTTTTTCCTAGTTCTACGAACAACAATTCATGTGAAATACTGACAAAAAAAAGGTACAATGCTACCAAACTCACCATCTATGGATCGAGACATCGTCGAACCATCAGACTAGATACAACCGAAATTGCAGGGATTCTATCCCCACCTTCAAACATAAAAGATGAAGGAAGCGCGAAGAAGCGTAACATATCCTCAGAGCCCCCACGCGAGAGAATACGGAAACAAACTGTGGAAATGGACAATCAAAGAGTAGAGTAGAGGTACGAAGATGTCAAACCGACTACTAATACCACTGGAGACGCAAATCGTTGGAATCAAGAAATCTACGACGATATGATGGATGATTATATACTAGACGAAACAAAAAATTCTTCAAATTGCTCTCACAGTTCGCGAATGCGATACACCAACTTGACCCCACTTACTTTGCCCTGTTTCAGATCTTCCAATCCTTCCAACACTCCCTCAAATCCCCCATTCCTTACTTCCTGTCGATGCGGCTTCCACCTACCATCAATCAGTAGCTTCTCGCTTAGTTCCACCCATTGCTTCGTAAACTCGAAATGATCAGGTCTCCCAGGGAATATCCTCCCAAGAAGATTGACATCTTTCCCCTGTGAGGTATATGCTATGCTCCAGGTATATTTGACATCCTCGCGCGGATGAGCGGTATTGTGTACGATGGTACCGACAACGATATCTTGGCCTTCCGGGGCGGAGGAAGCAACGGCGTCAGAGCAGATCCTGAGCGCTTCTCCTCCGATGCAATCCCACGCATAGTAGAGCTTGTTTTTTGTGTACTCTCGGATCTCCGCTCCAACATTCGGTGCCTTGTAGTCAAACACTTTGTCAGCCCCTAGACTCTTCACGTAGTTGAAATTGCTTGGCGAACAAGTTGTAACGACTTCGAATCCGGACCTACACGCGCATTAGCAATACATTCTACGGCTTCATTGCATTGCCCGACTCACAATTTTGCGAACTGAATTCCAAAAGCACCAGAAGCTGACGAGCCTCCATATATCAGAACCGATTTTCTCTCATCCTCGGACAGCGGTTTATCCGGCCATGGCAATCCCATCTCCTGATACAATCCCTGCCCAACAGTTACAATACCAACGCCAAAGGCTGCACCTTCTTCGAAACTGAAGCCATCCGGAATCTTGAATGTCAGATCACCTTTCGTCACCATATAGTCTCCGAATGCACCGCCCTGGGGATCGAGAACATTACTTCCATGGACGGCGCCCGCAACTCGATCGCCCACCTTGAATGGCTTTGTGACCTTAGAGCCAACCACTTCGACAATACCAGCGAAATCGCACCCTACCACCACGCCTTCATCTACGCTCGCGATATGTTTCCAGTCTGAGGGATTCAGACCGACGGCGATGGTACGAACGAGCAAATATGTTTCGTCAGGGAGGCTAGGGATTGGAGCTTCAACAACGGCAGCGAAACCTTTTTTGATGATCTTGATTGCTTTCATTGTGGGGTATCAACCGAAAAAATGTATATGGTGATCTTGAAATCGGGCGAGGAAGAAAAGAAATGAAAACCTAGATGTTGACTTTTGAAATTTGACGAGCAAGGAAAGTGATGAAGCGATGAACGACAAGATCTTTTATGCTGTAGATGCATCGCAGCCTTTTATCTTATCCGCTGTACAATCGGAATCCTGTTCCTTCCAAAGACTTCATCATGCATACACGCCGAGGACGTCTTCCGCGTCGTCTTCGTACGAGCTTCCCACAAGGCGACCGACGTATGTCTACGGATGAGTAACAATCCCTGCAGCCTCAGTCTTGTATATGCGCAATCCCAACACTGCGGGCTTTACTATTGACCAATATCGACAGACTTCAACGAGCTGCTTGACCTGCGGGATATCTTTGCGCCGATTTTGTATAATTATCGAGGTCGAAAATGGTATGGTGGCACGCCTCGGACATGACAAATGCGGCGGGCAGGCGGCCGCGCGGCCGCTCGCACGGTTTCTCGCATCTCGGATGGCGTGGATTCGGGTGGAATTTCGAAATGATGGAATATTTATTGCAGTCTCTTACATGCATGTAGAGATCTTCGATAAAGTGATTGCTTCCCATGATACTCAGAAAATGTGAATGTGCTTAGAGCCCAGCTCTTGTATGCGAGATACGCAGCAGAGCGGAACAATATGCTTACGGCCGTATGACTGCGAAGGTAAACCAGCGAACGTTTTTTTGTCTTTTAGTGCACGACGTCGAAGCATGAGATGGTTCACTGAAGCACAAAGGACTGAATCAAGCCGCTGAATATTGCGCACTTTTCCGTAGATGCAACCCATCTTTGGACCCCTTAACCCCGTTCATTTCTCTCTCTTTCTAACAACTCAACATACCAACCCGCAACCTCCCCTATACAACTTCCTAAACTTCTGAATCCTGTCTGTCTGAAAAGTAATTCCTCTGTTCTTTTTGAGTCCACTCTAAAGGGCATATTGATAGGTAATCTCTCCCATCCTACCTTAAAAGTTCCATCCCCAACCTCCTTTCCAAACTTCTTCTCGATTCCTTCTCCCACTGCCCTCCATATCTCTTCTGCTGTCTTCCTTTCCTCTGTACTCGCAGCAGCTACAAACCAGTCCGGAATCTGATCATCAGGGACTTTTTCCTCGTCCAGTGATTCAATATGCACCGTAGCGCAATCATCCACATGCACGAATCCAAACGCATAGCGTGGCTTGGGCTCATTGAAAAGGAGCGCACGCGACATTCGGTCCATTTGGGCGTAAGCAGAGGATGAATTGGTAGCGAGCTCAGATGCGCCGATTACGGTTCCGGGAATGATTTGGACAATCGAGAAGGATGGCTTGGTTTCGGGATTAGAGGAGCGGAGGGAGTGGAGGTGGGTCATACAGTGGGCTTTTGCGCCGCAGTAGGCATGGTGGGGAGAGGGGAGGGGTGGACGGAATGAAGCGGAGGTTGGGTTTATGGAAACGTATTCTGCATGATGTTAGGCCATTGAAGTGAATTTTTGGAGAGCATACCATACCATCGAGGATTTCGGTCATGTTCGTTCCGAGCGTGTCTCCGTCGTCCGGGTTTACGAGCGCGGCACCGGCTTGAGTGAAGACAACCCTTCGGACCGTCCCAGCTTTAGTTGATGCTGATAGAATGTTTTCCATCGATTTGACAAAAGGGTAGTAGATGTCATTGTCGGGATGGTATGTCTAATTTTCATTTAGAACTGCTCTTGCTTCTTCATACTTAAATACTCGAATTTGGTCTACAAGGATAGGGAGAAATTAACTTACTGGCATGGGCCAAACTCCCGCTATATGCACGACATATTTTGCTCCCACTATCGCTTCATCGTACGCGTTTGGAATTGTATTGTCGGGAACAACTGCATATTCTATCTTATCGCCAAAATGCTGAACTGAGGGGCCCGCTTTGATCGTCTCGATCGCATCTGGGCGGCGTATTATGCAGCGCACACGATATCTTGTACGTAGAGCATAGAGAACAGAATGATAGCCTATAGTTCCGTTTGCACCAGTGATCTGTGGGTATTCTTATGTTAGAGATGTCAATCTTGATGATGAACATCGCAAGGGCCGATTCTTACCGCGACAAGACCCCGATCTTCGGTCATCGTCTCTGTCCACAGCGGTCAAAAACTGTAATACGGATTCGTATTTAGACTCAATTGATTTTGGCTGTCTGAAGTGGAAAGAAATCGGAAACATTCTAGAGAAAAAATGTCTTATTACCGAAGCAGTCATGTGTATGACTCTTTCCGTATTGGGATGGCGGACTTTCGGCACTCGGACTGAAGGTGGAAGAGCTTGAGACGCCGTGCGGGTAGGATTTTGTCCTCCCACACCAACTTGCATTTACGCGTCGACTTCATCAAAATGGCGGGTAAAGTCATGGGCTCTTACGAGCGTCTTTTACTGCTCGCAAAGTATTTGATTTCGAATTGAATTCCTCTCAGATGCGTCAACAATGGACGTCAGTTCGACATTTCTCCCGGCAGCGACGAAAAAGAAGCTGGACATTATTGTGGTATGTCAAGACCGCATCCAAGCGATTTGATAATCTAACCCTCCTGTTTAGGTCGGTGGTTCGCTCGGAGGCCTCAGTGCAGGCGTAGCTCTTCGGTCTCTCGGTCACAATGTCACGATCCTCGAACGGAATCCCACGGAATTACTCCACGATCAAGGCGCAGGAATCGTGGCCGGCGGTGATACACTCGCCTTCTTCAAGCGCTATGATAGGTGTGGTCGGACTCTAGCGGTAACATCCACAGGAAGACAATTCCTGGATAGAGAAGGAAAGGTTGTGCTCAGGAGGGAAGCGGTACACAACATGACAAGTTGGGATTTGGTGTACTACATTCTACGAGCAAATTTCGACGGCGTCGATAGCAAGTATTGCAAGGTGCCAGAGCCTGTAGATATGGATGGGAGGGTTCAGCATTTACATGGACGTAAAGTGACGGGGATCCGACACCAAGGAGATAAAGTCGAAGTATTTTTCTCGACAGCCGATAGGAAAGACGGAAGCCTTGTCGCAGATTTTGTCATTGGTGCGGATGGTCCCAGCTCCACCATTCGCGGCCTCTTTTTGGATAATGTGAGAAGAACATACGCCGGGTATGTAGCCCTTCGTGGTACAGTTCCAGAAGCCGAAGTGTCCGACCACGCCCGTCAGGCGTTCAGCGAAAACTTGACCTTCTTCCACGGCCCGGGTCTACAGATACTTGCCTACCTCATTCCAGGCAGGCATGGCGCTCTCGAGCCTGGAAAGCGACTGATCAATTTCGTCTACTACACCAACTTCCCGGCAAAGAGTTTAGACGAGCCCTCTCCGGAGCTTGCAGAGCTCATGACCGACATCAATGGAGAACGGCATCGCATTACAATACCCCCTGGCAAGACCAATCCCGCAGCATGGGAAAAGCAGCTTCAACTTGCTTCGGAGAGGCTTCCCCCTCAGTTTGCAGAAATTGTTCGCGCAACCAAAAAACCCTTTATTCAAGCAGTCACAGATGTGATATCGCCACAAAACCAGTTTCTCGACGGCAAGGTCGTGCTTATTGGCGATGCATTGGCAGGTTTTAGACCACATACTGTAGCTAGTACAAGTCAGGCCTGCTTCGATGCTATGGTCCTTGCTGACTTAGTCGAGGGCAAAGTGAGTAGGCAGGAATGGAAAAAGCAAACTATGGGCTATGCGAGGGTCATTCAGAAACGGGGGATAGATATGGGAGAGCGGAGCCAGCACGAGATTTTACCGCTAGAGGAGTATATCAAGGACCGGGATGTAGCTTCGAGGCCACGAGCGGGAGAGGAATGGCCAGATTGGGCCGTCGCCGATTTGTAAGATGTCAACTCCTCCCTCTTATCAAAGAATTACACCGATTCTTCTGCAAATACATTGCGTCTACGAGACAACCTGTCAACTGGTGCAAACTCGATCACGTGCGCAGCTACCCCGCATCCCGCTTCGTAGTCCCGCCTATCGTTCGTCGGAAATTAAATAAATCTCTCGTTCACTATTCATTCTTCCCACCAAAGACATCTCGAACAATCGGCGTTTTATTGCCCATCGAAATAACACACTTTATTGTTTTTAGTGTCAATTATGTTCCCCACTCCTACAAGAACAAACTTCTTCACCCTCCCAACCGAGATCCGCCTCTCCATTCTCGAATATGTCCTACCCCCACCACATCCAGACTCGGGAGTCCGAGATCTTACCGTAACTGGGCCCATTGAGCCATTCTTCGTACAGATAGATGATATTCCATTTTATAGTGAACAGCGGTGGAAATCATCAATCTTGACGATATGTCGGCAATTTCGAACTGACTTCACGAATCTCGTTTTCTCACGGACCGTCTTCAGTGTGCGAGTGAGCAATCGGTCTGTTCGATCCCTACACTCTCGACTCGCAGACTTGAGGCCATGCCAAATCGCCAGCATTCGCTATCTTATTGTCGAAAAGGAAGAACATGAATTCCAGGCTTTGTCACAGTGGTCTCACTATCCGTTCAACATTCCAAACTTCAATTTAACGATTCTCACAATTGGTCTTGCGTCATCGCCCATGGCCATCGAAAACACAGCTAAAATCGCAAAGATGCTCCGGGGGCTGCGTAACGTACAGACTCTTCGTATCATCGGCAATTTTTGCACTGTGAAGGGAGGGTTCAAGGCGTGGTACAATCAGCTGGTGGGGTTAATATTGAAGGAAGACCATCGGCAGAGGTACGATGTAGCTGATGCTCCGAATGTAGAGGAGACGTGGTGGGAGTGGTCGTTCGGTAACCAGACACAAAGTGCTGTATTTAAGGCACAGAAATCGAAGCCGGTAGTGGGGGAGGAGGAGTACATGCATATGATCAAGCCGCTGATGGAGACGTGGATGAGGAGTGTGGAGACGTAATAAGGATACGATACACCCATTTTTACATTCAAGAGTTGCATCGCTTGAGAAAATTCAGATACATTTGATGAGCATAAAATGTTTGCAAATTGGGAGCAAGTTAAAAGCCTATGCACATTATCATTTCTACTTTATCGTGATAGGTCGTTCCATCCAGAAGTAACCCTCTTCTACCACGCCAATTCAGTGCCATCGTATTCGAGGAACTTCCCACTGGTTTCCGCAGTAGCACTATCAATCTGTTTGGTTCTAATCAGTCTCCTCCATTGTATTTGCGTTTCTGTACTCCTGAATGATACATACCACGTTCTTGATTGCACGTGCGCTGTCTTCTGGAGATGTAAAGGACACCGCCGAAAAATCGAAACCTAAATTCTTCGCAAGTTCCAGGCCATCTCGAACCATATCAGTATCAACGCTTCTATTCACGGAATATCATTAGTAAAAAGTATCTCTTTCTAAATAATGTTAGGATAAAGCGACGCATACCCCGGATTCTGTGCCCAGATGATCAAATCATTGTTTTCCAGCGCCAGCCATTTGAACAAGAAGTTTGCGAGAGCCTTGCTTGCTCCATATGCGGATAATGGCACTTCATTGGAATTACAAGATTAGCACGATGTTTCCAATAAGTTGTTCAAAGAAGCAAGCAATTCATGTTATACTAAGAGCCAACTTACTAAAGTTATACATGGCCGTCAAACTCCCGCCAGCACTCGATATCAGGACGAATTTCGCCTTTTTCTCCGCAGTAGTGGAACGAAGCAGTGGTAGTACAGCTTTGAACAGCTCGAATGGACCATACGCATTGACATTAATATATCTCTGGAGCTCAGTCACGGGGGCTCTAGCTAGACTGTGGGTTGGTCCCGAGATACCCGCGCTAGCAATGACAACATTGAGCGCCGTGATGTTGTGCGTATTTCTCAAATCATCCATGGCTGCAGCGATAGAGTCTGTAGACGATATTTCAAGCTTGATGATCAAGAGACGAGAACCGGGACCTTTGGGAAGTGTTTGTAAAGACTCGCATTTGGATGGGTCGCGTACTGTAGCAATCACCGCCGTGTCGGGAGTGGATAGGTATGTGGCTACAAGCCCTTTACCGAGTCCTGGGTGAGACCATTAGATAAGGATACTCAATGTATCTAAAGGTTCATACCGCGGTTTCCACCTGTGATAAGGATTGTGGTTGGCATTTTGATTCACTTTTGGTGTTATTAGTGAAAAATTGTGCGAAACAATGTGAGCTGCAGTAGAATAATCAGAAAGTTGAAGACTTAAGGAACATGGGTTTATGTCCTTTTTATACTTTTGAATAATGGGTTGTGTTGGACTTTATAGTCAGCGTCTCCACATGGGTCTTTTTATTTGTTTTGTTGTACTTACGTGATGACCTTTTCACGAACTCAAGAATAGCAGTACTTACTCCCACTCAATACAAATAAATGCCCCCCTCGATGTCGGAACAAACCCTGTTTGCGTGTGTCTTAAGACGTATGAAGACTAAACCTCTGCAATGTCCTTGATTGTTTCCGAGCGTTGCGGTCAATGTCTGCCCGCTAGCGGCACATGCTTGAAACTCCGCGCGCTGTTCCCAAACTCCGCAACCTTACCACGTCACTCCTACAGACCTCTCATCAACATCGCGGACGACTTCCGATACCCAGCGACATCTAGGACACTGACATGCAGATGGAAATCATGCCCTACGATGGCCCCATCACGCCAAAAGTCTTGCCTTGCCTGCGTTCAATCCAAGCGGAAATGCGACAAAGGGATCCCTAAGTGTCAACGTTGCGTTGCAAGGAAGAGTGATTGCGAATATAACGGCCGGTATCTTGAACAACGGCCACCAAATGCGAGAGGAAATGCGGACGAAAACTATGCCCTTGCAGAACCGATCATAAAGTCACTTGCAGAACCCCGTTTGGATACCTTTACAGAATCCGTTCCGAACATCTTCGCAGAACCCGTCCCCTATCACATTACAGAAATGCCAAGTAATTGGCAATTGCAGTCAACCTCTCTATTTCCGGACACGACAGCAATATTACCTTGGATGAGTGATGCATTCTTCGGGCTCGGTACCAACCAATTCAGCTTTGGAAGCATATCGAAAGATTTTTCCCTCGACTCCACCGTTATCAATGATATGATCGCCCGCTATAATTCTTACGAGATCGGCCACATCATCCCAGAAGTAAATGCACAAGATCGCGTAGGATTTGTGGCGAAGAGGTTAGCTTTGATTCCAAAAACGTTTACTGAGGAAGGGCAAACATTTTTTATTCACCGCGCTCTGTTCCAAGAGAAAAGCCCACCTGCTTTGCAAGATGCACTCAGTGCTTGTGCTCTGTACAGCATGAAGACTACGAAGAACCAGGCTTTGGTATTCAGCAATTTGGAGCACAAGCGGTTACAATTAATCGCAAACACTGATCCCCTCGTCGTTTCCAGGACAAATCTCCTTGCCGCGATCCAAGCTTTGATACTCTACCAGATCATAAGACTTTTCGATGGTGATATTCGTCTTCGGGCCCAGGCGGAAGCGGACGAGTCTGTGCTCATGATGTGGGCAACACACCTCAGGTTGCGCACGCATCAGGTGCCGCCGTCTCCTCTGTCTCTAGCGGAAACGCATTCGCTGCCACAGAATGCTTTTACGGATTGGCACCGCTGGCTGATTGAGGAGAGCAGCCGACGGACAGTGATTACAGCTTTTCTGTTGAAAGGCGTGTATGGTTTCTTGAAACTTGGCTATGACACGGTTCCAGATCTCCGGATGAGTTTTACAGTCCAAGCAGCGCTCTGGAACTCGCAGTCAGAAACTGGTTGGCGAAGAGCGTGCAGTGAGAGAGAGCGACTCGAACTCCAGGTGACGCATTGGGACGAGGTCATTGGAAAAGCAAAATCAGAAGACATGGAAGAGCTCGGTGTACTAATTATGGTTATGCTAGAAGGGGTAGATGCCACTAGAAAGTGGTTAGGGGAACGGTTCATCAGTAAATTCCAGCTGCCGGAATCAGAATATGAGGGGATTTGAAAGACGTCCGAGCGCAAAGGTACATATTCTCTGTTTCCATGCCCACCAAACTTAGCACCGAAACTAGGTGCATTGCTTTCAAATCCGTAATTTCGGTGTCTGCGCCAGCAGCTACCAAGAAGTTCGCGATTTGGGTGCGGAGAATCAAAGCTCGGACATGGAAGACTAGTGCTTAAACAGCATGGAGCTTTTCTCGCGGCCCAATGACAACCACAGAAACTCCGCAACTCCGCAAACACTTACGCCTCCCTCGACGTTGTCGTTACGGACACGAGCAAGTTTGAATATACAGAAACCTTTAAGCATTGTTGTGTTGTTGAATATAAAATATGCCTCACTTGACCACGTCTTCTAACTCACAACTACAAGTCGACAAATCCGCTCATCGATTATCCACTTCAAAAACTATCTTTGTTGAAGGTGCACTACCAACTTCTCAAGGTTACTTCTCATCTACAAAGCCCAGTGATACAAAATGTCATCCGAACAGCAATCCCTCGGTGAATGGGTGACGGAACTCAACAACACCTTATTCATCCAGCCAAATGACGAACTTTCCATTTCTGCCGTCCATGAACAGGTTGATTCAAGCCTAGTAGTCAAGTATGGCATCATAATTCTGCAAATCTATGGAAACGCATCTAACTTCGCCGCACTCCCAGAATCAACCACGACATATATACGTACGACCAATTTAAAGCTGGTCTTCAGTATGTCCGGGCTACCAGCACCTCGAGCCAAGACACTTTTTCTATTATACTTCAGTGGGAGAATCCGAAGCAGGCCGACGGCGTGGTTTCAGTTCTTAGCAAATGGACAACGAAAGATAAGGCAACGGGAAAGGAGACTACGAAAACGAATGTCATTCTCTGGGAAGTCAAGTGGATTGATGGGAAGAGGAAGCTCACGGGACAGACTGAGGTAGAGACTGTTTGAAGAAAATCATTAATGTTGGAACCATCCATTATGGTTCTCGCTTATTCTCTGCTTATGAATACCTGGTACCTGTGTTGCTGCTGCAATGAATCAATCTACCAAGCAATTGCTTGATAATACTAATATTGGCCTATCACTGATTACAATCTTCGATGGTTAAAAATTGATTAGCATACTAGTCTTAGGACCGCCCTGCTTCTGGTTTTGTTTTCCTAAATAATAAGTCTCAGCATGTGCTCGGGATCTGTATCATGAGTAGAATTTATCGACTAGAAAAGAATCCTAGAGTTGCAAAACTCATCACGCACTAATCAAGGTATATGTGTTTTTTAACTCAAATGATTGAATAACTTCATGAATACACTATGCCTCGACACTAACGCTCTTGACCTCCTCATGCACCGCCACGGGGGCAGGAGCAAAAGTCGGCAGACCCTGAGGATCATCCTCACCGGCCTCCTTCATGCCTCCAAGAATCATCGTCGTGGGTGCCTGAGCCTGGTACATCCAGGGGTCAGTGAACGCCTTGAATTTCTCGTCGTGCCACTGGCCCGCAGTCACATATCGGCCCTCGCTGTCAACAAACATGGTGTCATCCTCAGCACGGAGGAAGTACGCGATTGAGTAGCGGTGTTCGCTTGGGTTGAAGGGGACGACGCGGTGGATACACGATTGCATCTTCATTCCACTGGCAAATCGGAGAGAGTCGCCGACGTGGACGAAAGCGCAGCCAGGTTTGGGAGCGACGAAACCCATCTCGCGGGCTCCGCATGTCCCTGGGGGACGGATCTGGAGACCCCACTGCTCGCTGAAGAGGAGAGTCAAGGAGCTGATGTCGGTGTGCTTCTGATGGCCGATCTTCTTGTTTCCGGTGATGTCGGAAGGAAGATAGTGCATCATGGAGAGCTAGATACAGTTAGGTGACAATTCCATGTTAACGGTGTGGATCAACTCACAGTGGTGGTGGATGGGCGGTCATTTCGATGCGAATTCTCATAACGGGCGGCGCCAGTCAAGTTCGATCCGGTGGAAAGAGCGGAAAGAATGACCTTGGTGATGGTGTTGCAGCTGCCGATGGAGTTCTCCAACACTCGCAAATCACCATTGTTCTTGATCACGGTTGGGACCTTGGGGCTTCCACGCTGAATCTCATCACGCGAAACCTTCAACATCTCATATCCGTCCTTGGTACCCTTTCCGAAAGCACCGGTACGGCTACCGAGAGGCTCGTATCCAAGATGAGAGGAGATAAGACCGAATTCATTCTTGGCTTCAATTGGTGCCTCAAAGAAGCGTTTCATGAGCTTGAGCGTCTCCTGCTGATCATCGAGCATTCGGCGGCCGTCGATGCTCTGGAGATCGAGGTAAAAGTAACCATCCTCAAGACACGCCTTCAACACCTTGTCGACCTCGGACGGATCCTGGGAAAGGAGTAGGCCATAGTCAATTGTCTGCATAGGCCAGACAGGCACTTGCTTGCCTTGCCATTCGACGGTTTGCGGGACGTCAACTACGGGAGCCATGGTGTCCGGAGAGAATTGATAAGCCTTGTTTGGTGATAAGAAGGGTTACCTTTCTCTGTCTTCCATGAGATGGTGTTTATATACCTGCAACCATGTGCTATCTGGGCATCGATCAACGCGGCTATTCGCTATTTCTACAAATCATTGATCATCCGACAGTTGTAATTGATTAAATTTAGGTGAAGAGAGATGATGATTGGAGGAGATCGCAGCCAGGGTCTACCATCCGCTACTGTTCATCAAAGTATAGTTGGTTGCTTCGTCGTGCTACCCCGCTCTCCATGTCTCGTGTAGCGATTGCCGCATTCTCCCAGATTATTTGATCCACTTCGTTATCGGCAGATCTGTCGCTGTACATTGAGAGCATATCATGCACTATACATAAGAACATCGGCAAGAATTCTTTCCCCTCAGCTTGGCCAAATTATTTGTACATCGGAGGCGGCCAAGAACCCGTTTGAAGTTACATGTTGTGGAACCACAACGCTCCCCACATCTGGGCTTGCTTCAAAACACTATACAACATGGCATATCCGGCAGTACTGCCCAATTTCTGTCCACTTGGCAATATCACCTCGATGACATCAACGACGGAAGATAATCTGCTTAACTAAATGGTTGTTTAATCATCGTAACAAACTAGACACCTAACCTCAATGCTTTGACGAGACTCCGCATCACGATATGCAGGATCCTCAAAGGCCGAATGTAGTGACCTCCTTGCAACATTGATTTCTGAATCAAAGCATTTGATCAGAAGCACGTCTTGGGGCGTCATTCGGTGCTTGTAGTGCCACTGATGATTTGGATTGTGGCGAACGACCCAAGACTCGCCTTCAAAGTCTTCTTCAGTCATTCCAGCTCCCACAAGATCCGCATCTGGAACAGATTCTGCATCAGCCACTGCGATAGGGTCTTTCAGGATCGTCTTTACGGGCCGCCAGATGTTGATGATTTGATATCTTCTCTTTACCAGTTCGTCTGCCTCTTCCGGGAACTCCCATCTCAGCCTCCGCTCCGCTCCAACGTATGACTGGTCGACATGTGTTTTGGTCACTGGACCACGATTACGGAGGTTATTGAAGCCAAGATGGTGCCATTGTGTTGGTCCACGACGGACCTTGTGGTTGAAGATATGGACGCGTGCTGCTCCAGTGACGCTCTTCAACAGCTGTTCGCACTCCTTGTAGTAGGCGGATTGAATCGCCAACTCGTCAACAAAATCTGTCTCGCCACTATCATGCCAACAGTATTGGAACCCATGTCTGTCCAAAGAATACTTGTCTTCATCGCCACTTATATCTTTCACCACAAAGTCGTGTGCACGATGTGGGCGTTCGTTCGTAATCCGGCCTTTTCCGATAAATATTGGCGTTGGGAGGGAACCGTCCCCCGGGTCATCCCAATAATTCAACGTGGTCGCCACATGGTGTTTCGAACTCTGGTCCCCGTCGACGACCGTCGGGGTTTCATGCATGCTGGATGAGCTTCGGGAGTATTGATAGCAAGACTGTATTTTCTCCTGTGAGTGGAAACGAATGATAAAGAGCTCAGTGCTTCAAACAAGACGAATGCCTCTAACTACCGGCATAATCTGTCCCAGGAGAGTGCGGGGTTTTCCATTCCGGCCGGCAATTAACCGTAGGGTGGCTGCAGGCAAGATCAGCCGAATTAATTAAATATTAGACTTTATATGTGTCCTTGGGACCACCTTCTATCCCGAAAGTACGTCCGCGGCTCTACTCTCGTCTTGATTGCCCAGGTAATCAGTCTTGACGTTCCATGGGTTCGTGGTGGCGGGTCCAAATCCCTGGTAACTACCCCAGAGAAGTTTGGAACACTGGTTGATTCTAGCCATACTCGCTGCTGGCACTGAGCATCATTTCATTATTTCCCATATCTGAACCTCGACAATTGAGTCTGCCTTTTGAATAGTCTGGGCATCTATGTAGGTATGCAACTTACCTTAACTGAATATTTTGCGTTGCTGTTGAGAAGAGATGGAAGACGACGATTTCGTCATTGTACCTAGAGAGGAAGCATCATCGAGTATGGCGACTCAAGAAATCTCAAACAGCTACTTATCTGAGATCGATGATTTTGTCGAAAACATCCAGGATATATTATGGCCATTGAACAAATACATACACGGCCATCCCGAACTCGCATTCCAGGAGCACAAAACGCACGATGCGTTGACTGGGTTCATGATTTCCCAAAATGAGTGGGAAGTCATACCATCAGCTTATGGAATGGAAACGGCGTGGATTGCTATATACCAATCTGGATACTCGGGACCTGTAGTCTCCTTCAATGCTGAGATGGGTATGCCAACTTCTAATACAGGGGTTGTATCAAAAAGATCAGTCACTAACGTTATTCGTATAGATGCTTTGCCAAATCTGGGACATGCGTGCGGCCACAATCTCATTGCCATTGCCTCCGTCGCTGCAGCACTTGCGACAGTCAATATTATGAAACGTCATAACCTGCCTGGGAAGGTAGTATTGTTTGGCACACCTGGAGAAGAAGGAATTGGAGGCGGCAAGATTCGTCTTCTCGAGGCAGGGGCTTATGAAGGCGTCGACATATCTCTAATCTCGCATCCAGGAATTCTAAATAATAGTCCGCTTGTCCGAACGACCGCATTTGCTCGTGTCGAGGTTGAGTATTTCGGAAAAGCAGCGCATGCGGCTAACAGTCCATGGCTCGGTATCAATGCACTGGATGCTGTTGTAATCGCATATAACGCAGTATCCGTTCTACGCCAGCAAACAATGCCCAGCGATGTGATTGGAATGTCCATCACAAACGGCGGGGCAGCTCCCAATGTTATTCACGCATACGCTTCTGCTGTCTGCGTAATTCGCGCTTCCACATCATCTCGACTCAAAAAACTCGAGGAGAAGGTCAGCGCCTGCCTTCGTGCCGGAGCCGAAGCCACTGGGGCAAGGGCAGATATCAAAATCACTCAAGGATATGCAGACCATGTACCGAATCACATCCTTGCGGCATCATATACGAAACACTGGAATTATTTGCCCGATATACCAGAACCTCGTATTCCCCCAAAGGACCAATTCACATACGTAAAGGCAAGCACCGATCAGGGGAACATAAGTTACGCAATGCCGAGTGTAAACGCAAGCTTTTCTATTATACCGGGCCCTCTGAAAGGGCCACCACACAGTCCAGAATTTGAACAAACATCGGGTACCAAAGAAGCATTCCAGAGGGCTTTGAGAGTGGGAAAGACTCTGGCTGGGACAGCAGTTGATGTCCTGACGACACCCGGGTTGTTATCTGAGATCAAGACCGAATGGAGAAAGGATATGGAGGCTATGAAATAACATGACTAAATTCAATAAAGATAAGTGGAATTTGACTTATTTTGCGTTCTGGTTAGGAGTTATTTACATACGGTTTGATGATAATTTTGCATCTTGCCTCCACTTCAATCCTCGAGATCCCGTGTTATCCTGGATCATCCTTAGGCATTTCGATTCGTTTTTTTTTCAACGAATGCTTCCGCGCGTTTGACATGGTTAATCTATTATAACACTATCCATTATCTTGCATATTTTTATCTCACGCGCATCTCATGGGCGGCTGGCAGTCCACCCACATCCATCTCTTGGGGCCACTGATACGGTTGAACGTATCTCTGCACATACTCATCCTGGTACCCTGCCCCCTCGTTACCATAGGCCGACACTTCCGCCATTGTATTCCCTTGTTGTTCCGCTAATCTAGATTCCATCGCTTTGAGTATTCGGTGATTGCGATGGAAGTAAAACGCCATGGCTCCAATTGCAAGGACTCCAACGATCACTCCAACTGATATCCCGGCCTTTGCGCCAGTGGAGAGACCGTTATTGCTTGGCTCGGATGGGTTCCAGTTTGTCGGTCCAAGCGTCGATGTCGAGGTTGATGGAATTATCGCCCTTGTTGAACTATCGCTTGTTGATGTCGCCGTCGATGCCTGACTGGTGGATGTTAAGAGCCCCGAAGATGTGCTAACTTGTGTAGCCCTCAGTGCCCAGGTCGTCGCTACTGTCTGCCCCGCGATCGATGTGATATTTATCCGCGGACTCATTATTCCGCGGTGCGACTCCCTCTCATACAGTAACTGGAAGTAACATTCGTAGGGCCATAGTCCCGTTCTGTTGTTACCGTCGGTACCGATCATGTCCCAGGGCGTTACGACATGGTTGCCAAAGGCGAAAACGTCCGCACGGTACCCTATGTGAGATGGCCAAGTTAGCAGTGATCGAGTATTATTGATTTTTGATGGGAGCCCAAGTGTATGAGTGGCATACATCGGTAAGTGACAGACCTCCCACTATCAGATGTTTTGTACTCTGTGCAGTAGAAGGCTAGCCATGCCTGGCCATAATTGGAGCTCCACTCCGAGACGATGGAATCGCGGACGTTGACTGTTAGACGAGGGGAAGCTGTGGGGTATGCAAACGAGACTGAATATGAGAAAGTCGAGGATTGTGCCATCACGTAGGTCAGTAAACACCCCAGAATCAAAATTCTCATAGTGGTATTTGTTGTCGCAGAACGCGTGGAAATCATAGACGAAAATTATCTTAAGATTTGAGCGAAACCCATAGCCTTTTTCACAGTCTCAGCCTGTCAATATATGTAAATCGAAGAGCATGTGGCTATGGGAGGCACATCCCAGCCTCCCAGATGAATACGAAGTCAAGCCGCCGCCTTCTTCTCTATCAACCAATACCCGTTTACGTCCGTTGCTCAGGCGTACTACTGCATCTACGCGAATAGAGTGAGGCCCCCGATCGTTCCTCTTCCGGCGAACACACTTCAGTCTAAGAAACAAGAACGATCTGCAACGACGGCTGTGCAACCAATATTTCAGGTTCTAATGCTAGATCTACGCGATTTTTTTTAAGCCGGGTTACGCAACAGAGCCTATCCAGCCTCATATGTCTGCGATTTCCACGACGCGTACGTAGATGTCAAGATAGCTATACCGCAATTACTATCTTTGCCAACTATTAGCATCAGCCTTTTCAGTGCTTCACAATTACAAGCCAGGATAGAACGGTCGTCTAGAGCCTATAACATTTCCCATAGTACCAACCCCACATTTGCTGAGGCGATAGGGACTTCACGGTATGTAAAAGTATTCTCCGATTTACATAATACATTCCTTGCCTACAAGTGTCCTTTATACACCACATCCGTCCAACTTCCCCTCTTCTCCATCAAATCAGCCTCTCTTATCCACCATCTCCAAAAACCTCTCTCCCAGCTCCTTCGCCGCCATCGGATTCCCTCCACTCACAACCTCCCTATCCACCGTCACCCTACCCATCTTCTCCCCCAACCCCACCACCATATCCGCCCCCGCTTCTCTCAATCTACTCTCCACTTTCTCAATCTCACCCCATAACAAAGTCTCCATCAGCTTCTCCTCCGCATCACTCCAGCTCGTAATCTTATACCCCTTATATGCGAAATCGCCTCCGTCCGCCGCGGTAGACAGTAGCGCATACGGCCCGTGACAAATCGTAGCAGTCGGTTTCTGGCGAGTGTGGAAATGGCGTAAAATGCGTCCGAGTTCTTTATCGTCACCGAGATCCTGCAGCGGTGCATGACCACCGGGAATAAAGACGCCAGCATAACTTTCTAAATCTTTATCGCTTATCTCAGAGAACTTAGTCGGATGCTTGAAATTCTTTTCCTCCTTCATTCTCCCCTCGACAAGATCCAACTCCCGTTTCTTTTCGTACCAATTCCCCGCAAACGCCAGTAGGGATACAGAGTTTGGATCGGGCTGCGGCTCCTGGCCCTTGGGGGAGGCAAATGTGACATCGTAGCCGGCGTCGAGGAAGGCGGTGAGCGGTTTTGCGAGCTCCATTAGGAAGTATCCGCTTGGTTGGTCGATAGTTATACCTTCGGGTTTCTTGAGGGGAAAGGAATGAGCATCGGAGACGATTATGAGTATTTTTTTCGAAGGCGTGGAGAGGTCGGAGGATACCATACTGGTGGATTGGCGTTCGGCGGTTATTGCGTGAGCCATGGTTGGGACAGTATGGGAGATGAGAAAGAGTTTGAGAATAATGATTTTAGGTACGACCGTGAATCATTTTACAATCTTTAGAAGGTTGTTGTTGAAATGGTTTTTTTTGCGGTTTTGCAGTTGCAGATGCCCATGTATGATGATCGGCTGTTGTCACAATGACGTTGCACTTTTTGCATTGTCATATCAAACGGCTTTGCATAGATTTTCAGCAAGTTAGTGTGATAAGAGTGATCTGGGCCTAAAATCTTACCCATGCGCGTGTCCACTGCGTGCTCCTTGCATGTCGCTCCCCGACCATTATGTAGGTCTTACTTGAGGCAAGTCAACGCATCGCGGTGCACCTCAGATTGAGTTTGGATAAACTTAGGGTTTTTTTAAATGCTCAAAAGCAGCACGAAAAGGTCCAAAAATATTACAATCTCGTATTTCCACCTTACGCACTATTCACTATGGGTATCGATAATATGCATTTTAGTTCCAACGGAGAAAAAAGTAACACCCAAGCGACCTGCCTACGAGATCGCAGCCTGACTTGCCTTCAAGCTGCCCACAACTGCGAATGAGATCAACGGTGTGATAGCATAACTTGCAGTCAAAAACTTTGCAATGGCCATCTTTTCCTTTTCGGGACTTCCATTGACATCTGAGAGGGCTACTAGGATCATGGCGGGAGGGCCGCATGGCATGAGCATCATGGCGAACCACAACATGGGGTCGTTGTCAAGTACTCCGGTCTTGGTGGCTAGTGCGTAGATAAAGGGAATGCTGACACTAATAAAAATTAGCTTTGTATAGAAGGGAATGAGCTTCGGACATACAGAGGCCACAGTACAAATCTAACAAATGTGATGAAGATGAAGCTAGTCCATGAAAATGGACCACTATCCTCTCCTCTCTTCATTTTGCGCATGCTCTGGCTTAGCTTGACGCCGACAACGATGATTTGAAGGGATGCAAAGAGGTCGCCGATATTTTTGATGCTAGTTTTCAACCAAGCGTTGGCGTAGCCGCCTTTGTTGAACTCATTAAAGAATAGCTTGTGCAAGAACGGAGTCAATCCAATCATGGCTCCAACAAGGGCTCCTAAGAGCGGAGCATTTGCAAATTGCCAAGCAACATCGAGAACCTCTTGAGCCCATGGAGGTAACTTTTCCCAGCGGGGGTGGCCCTTCTTATATCCTCGTCGGCCGATTCGATTCGTTTTGCGAACAAGTCGCTGCGGGAGTAGGGAACTCTCTTCGTCGATAAGAGTTCCATTCTCGCCCTGCTCAACATCGCCATTCTGATCCTGTTGGTCTTCGTCTTCGCTCCCTTCCTCTCCATCATCCTCAGGCGCATCCTCGTCGCCAGGTTTCAGCAGACGAGGGCCGAGTGCAAAGGTAAGCGAATTGCTAACCATTGCGTTGATCAGAAAGAACGACTCCGCTCGTTCAACTGCGGCCGACGCGCTATCTCCATCCATGAGGATTGAATCGAGGATACCAGTCGCTTGTAGCGATTGGATAAGCAAAAGAGGGAGACTTGTCGTGTTGTTGAAAGCCAAGGCTGGTGTGGCCCAGTTTGGAAGCTTGAGCAAGCGGGTCGTAAGAACGCCAACACCCATGGAAAACAGATTGTAGAAAATGGCCCACACTACGAAGCATTGTCAGGTGGATTCTTGACCATGCTTATCAAGCTTGGAACTTGGAGCTGGGAGCTTACAGAGAATGGGAATGTATTTGATCGCCGTATCCTGGGTCAACTCCGATCCAACCTTGATGATCAAGAGCGCTGGTAAAAACATCTTGACACAAGTATTCGACAGTTCTTTGGCGCCATTGACGGAGATCAGGTTGAATTGCGCTGTGAGAACACCGTAGAATATAGTCAAGAGGACCGATATCGACGCCTGCAGCGCACCCACAAAGGGGATTGCCAGCTCGGAAACGCTGGTGCCCATACTTAGAATGTCGAAGATGGACCGATGAAAAAAAGTTTAGAGCAACGAGGATGGATAAGATCGATCGACGAATGCTCTAGATATAAAGGCTAAGACAGCTAAGCGGTGAATGCCATGTTTTGCCAGGCCCAGGTTCGTGGCGTTTCGCAAAGGGCCTTGGTCTACGTCAGCGCAACGCAGGAACGCGGTTCGTGTCGCGTGCGTCGCTGGTCAAGACTCTTGGGGCCTCAGCAGAAGATGAAAACCGGGACTGCTTGATGCACGTAAGCTGCAAATAGTGCGTAGGCCAAGTTCAATCAGTAGGCTGTGCATTTATAAGAGGAGGAGGGGATTCTTTAGTGTTTCGAAAAGGAATAGAGAATCATGGAGCCAGTGCAGGAGCGTTCGCTCCGCTAGCCAGATCGACGCTAGCTAGATACGGAAATTACTTCGATCGAAGGAATACAATAGTTAATTATTTCATTCCGCGGGGAGGATGGAGAGCGGAGAATCTAGACTCTTGGGAAGCTCGCCCTTTTGAATTAATTCTAGGAGTGGCCAAACGAATATCTACAAGGAATGATGCTTCTCTAATGAATATGATCATCGAGAAGCTGGTTAAGAAAACCCATCCCCACAACCAATATGGAAAGCATTATTCTCCACCGCCCCCATTCATCCAAGGCCCTACTCCTCATTACTCTCATATGTAGTCTAAAGGCCTAGTTCGGAAACGAGAGGAAATACCACCGGAGCGAGTCGTAGTTGAGGGTTCGCAATCTATTTGCGAGATACAGTATCCATGTCGGGATAACAGCTATGGTCGTGAAAAAGAGACGGTGGAGCTCACTAAATCTGTGCCCACGATCGCACCTGATCTTGAAGTCTCCATAGACTCCGAAAGCCACCGTTCTGTCCATGCTAACGCGTACAGCACTCCGACAACACATATGCACATAATTGGGACAACCGCTACAGCTCAGTCGATGAAATCAACAGTGAGTACAATGCTTGTTGATAAGAACTGAGGGATTTTAAGGGTTCGTGCTAGCGCGATAGATTAAACGAGTGAGCATCGCTGTAAGAAACACGGTGGAAAATGTAAGCAAGCAGCCCGGGGCCCGCGGAAAAAGGTATGGCGCGCTTGAGCGACATGATTTGTACACCAAGACGGGCACAGTTGGAGTAGCACTTCCTCTGCAATCGCGAATGGAACGCGGGTCACTTTGACGATCAATTCAACGCACTCAAATCGCTACCAGACGAGTACTTTCCATTCGACTGGCGAATGAGCAGACGAGATTGAGATATAAACCGAAGCTCTTGTGGTGTGGTTATGTTGCGGTTTCTTATGACACCAAGGAACTGGATGAACTCCTATATGTACGAACATGATCATTAGGCTGGATGATTGTCTTTCTTGCGAAACTTTACAAGCCATTTCTGGAACCAAATCAGGAGAGGCGATGGATATCTCATTGCTCGACTCTGCGAATAATCAGCAGCCTGCCGAAAAATGCATCCAAGCGAAATGACATGAAATATCCAAGAGGAAGAAAGAGAGGAAGCTCCGAAAGTAACATATTTAGTTGATTCATCGAATTCGCTCCCGATCAAATGACCAACCTTGGTGTGCACGAGAATTAAAGCTCGAAGTCCTCATTCGTCGAAGCACTTGATACCGTGCATACAGTCTATGAGATGTCTTGTTGGCCTGTTTCGGACCTTAGGTCCTCCAATGCATGTTTCCAACTCAGCATAGTATCACAATCATCCTGTCGAAGACTGCGGGGGTCGATGTCTGCGGGTGGGTGATGTGCGCAGGAAGGCTGAATCAGCAATATAGCGCGGTACAGGGGTTTCGGCGCAGTCATTCTTTTGCCGATGATGTCTCTGTTCTTCCTTCCACACGCCCGACCCTGACGATAACCAAGGAAAATATTGCATCCGTACCAACGTAAAATCCTTCTCTCCCACGTTTTTCGCCGAAGTAATTACAGTTCATACCCCACTCTAAGTCGAGAATCTGTTGTGAGCGTGCATGCACCTAGTTCCTGATCGGCGCGATGCCTGCACCGCCACAACCTTCGCGAACTCGAAAGCGTGTTCGAGATGGGATCATGGATCAAGGAGTTTGTCCAAACAAATCCCGAAAAAGCATAGCGTTGGTATACACAGATATCAAGCAAACGTTTCATCGCTCACAAAGCCCATAGATGCCAACGGTGTCACACCTTCAAGGTCAAATGTTCGGGTAGTACACCGTGTGAGAGATGCCATGACGCAGGACTTGCAGAAGAATGTACTTATCCCAGAAGAGATCGCCAGATTAAAGTGAGTAGCCAGTTTGTTGAAAGAATTTTAGAGGAGAACGAACGTCTGCGCAGCCAGGACAGTACACCAATTCCAGGCCCGGAGACATCGTCCACAAGAGCGCAGGATGAGGAGACTAGCAGGTCTTCCGAGGGGGAGGAGACAGCCCAGAATCCGTTACTAGAAGATCGGCCTTGGTTTTTACCTTTGGCTTCACTCGATATGCCTATTCATATTTCCGAGGCCGCAGACGCAGCATTCGCAACGCGATTTCGGCAGACACTAGACAAAGTGGATACGAAACACATTCCTCGGATGAACTATGTGACGGACGAGCATATCCTTGGATTATCAGATTTGCACTGTCCGTGGCCTACCCCCGCCAGAGCCCGGTTTCTCGTAAAGGTTGCACTTAATACGGTGTGCAGCTACTTCCATATTGTTCGCAAAAGCGCCATTCTAGAAACATTAGAGGTTGCTATTCAGAGACAAGGGGATGGGGAGAGACTTCATATTTCCAGGCTGTTCATCGTTTTTGCTCTGGGCGAATTGTATTCGACAAAGGTATCTGCGACTCAAAGTTCCTTCCCCGGACTCCAATACTTCGCAAAGGCAAGAAGGATGGTATGTGTGCCCGCCGAGAGACCTCGTTTGGATACGCTGGAAATTGTTCTGCTTCTCGTAAGTGTTCGCAAATATGAAAACCAGACCCAGCGTTAATTCATTCGTGAGTAGGTTATATATTCTTTCGCACTGAACAGGCGTCATTCCGCATACTCGTTTTCGAGCACAGCCGTGAGGCTTGGAACAATCATGGGCATGCACCTTAATATTCCCAGTCACCAATTCCCGGATCGAGCTGCACGACAGCATAGAACCAGACTTTGGTGGACTGCATACACATTCGACCGCATGTGTGCTTCAAAGATCGGACAACCACCATGTATATCTGACGACGATATACAAGTAGACCTCCCTTGTGATAGCGATTTGGACGAGAAAGACCAAGGCGACTTTTTAGATGCCCAATATATAATACAGCACAGCACCTTGGCGAGGCTTTCCGCACAAACGATTCGGTCAATATACAGCCGGAGAAGACACGAGATTCCTTTCTCTCAGAGAGTTCAATCTGCGCTGAAGAATCTTACCAAATGGGTCGAGTCGCTGCCACCATACTTGCAACTAGATAGAGACAGCAGCAAACGTGTTACACAACTTCAACTTCTCATTTTACACACTCGGTTCAATCAGGCAAGGGTACCAAATTCACGAAACCTATCCGTCTCGCTAACAAGTTTATTATCATAGTGTGTAATACTTACCACTCGCCCAATCCTTTTGCACGTATTGCGCAATCATATAGATGCGAAAACGCCTGGTGTTAGCAACACCCAGAGAAACCTACCTGACAGTGCACTTGCCCTCGCAGAGACATGCATCCAGTGCGCAAGACACACATACAGATTACTTACCGATGCGTGGATACAAGGTTCTTATGCCATGTTCGACTACTTCAATACTCAGTATCTTTTCTCTTCTGCCATAATCCTCGCGATATCGAGTCTACTAGACTCGGCTCGAAGCCGGAGCGATTCCGAATGTCACGACAACGCATTCGATATCCTGCAACAGCTTCAACAGAGCGGTAATTTCTGTGCTGGAGAATATTACCAGCATTTGCGCGCCATTTCTGAAACAATAGCAAAAGTCACTAAACATGCCAACGCTGAACAAATGACTGGACCGCCGGTTCTGCAACGCCCGGATCCAGGGAGTAGCATGGGGTATGCGGATATGGCTTCAGCAATGACTGCGGGTATGGCGCTTGCTGAACCTACGTTGCAGGAGTTTTTGTCGGGGCCCGGATTCGATTTGCAATTGTACGAACCGAATAGTCTTGAAGATCTACAAACACCATATTGGCCGGAGCTCTGGGGGGACGGGTGGTCTATTTCGTGATATTAAACGTCGACGCGTTGAAAGACCACTACACATTTTTCTAATATATTTACTCGAATCACGATAGAGTAAAACATCACGCCATTAGCTTTATTGCGTTGGCTAATACGTCCGCATGGCTTGTCTTGGATCTTTGGCTGGCAATGGATTCTTTCATCTCATTCCTTTGAACAGTCCTTCTCTCAGCCCATTTTTGCATATCAAGCCCATACCTGGCAGTCGCTAACGTCAGTGTACCTGCGGCAAGGATAAGTGCGACATCTGTTGTAAATTAGTACTAAAGTAATACAAAGAGAGTCAGGGGGTTATGTACTTATCGTTGATGACGGGCCAATTCCGATAGCTTCCATCAAGGGTACCGAGCCAGCGGTTGCACATGCCGAGAATGTGTACTGGACCAGGTATTTGCCCGCTATTACTTCTTTCCGTTTCTTGGGTATTGCCTCTGTTCAATGTAAGTTACAATTCATCACTCCGGTTGTCGATATACTGACCAGCACAGTACGTATTCAGACTAGCAAAAGCAGCCAACAGTCCCACTGAGATGAAAAACGTAAGCACGATCGGGAGCGCCAACCCGCCCTTTGCTGCTGAACAACTCTTGCAGTGCAAACCCCATCCGTAGATGAGCATGCCCACGGGTATAATAAAGAAGAAGGCGACCATTCCACTCCGTAGCCGATCTTGAGGAAGTCGCTCGCCACGACGATCAATCCATTTACGAACTGTCGTATCCGAATACCGTCCCCCTATAATAGTCCCGAGAAGAAATCCAGCCGCAGGAGAGATATAAAACAGCCCCGTCGCCAAAGGAGACGATAGGCCAAAGCGATCGCTGAGGATATGCCGCGGTGCGGCCAGAATGGAATATTGCGTCCAGGAAAGGAGTCCACAACTCAGATGCTACAATCACCATCAGCAACACTGCTCCAAAAAGGACAACACTAGAAACAAAAAGCGACAACACTCACCGTGAACCCCACATTCGGAAACCCCATACACCCAAAGACAGGCCGCGGATCAAACTGCTTCCACGCCTCTCTCCCCCTTAAATTCATCTTCCCAACCCCAGCATCAACCATACTCCCCGGAATCAAAAGCACAGCCATCACAAAGGCCACTCCAACCATCGCCCCCTGCAACCACAATATACTCCTCCAATCCGCATACGTAACCATGATGCCCGCAACCAGCGGACCCAAGGGCGGACCCAGCACCGTTCCCGCCAAAAAGAATCCAGTAGCCGTCCCGCGCTGCACAGGGGGGAAATACTCGGCGATGATCGTCTGGCCGGCGACGTGAAAGTAACAGCCCTGGAGCCCGGACAGGACACGCATGGCGACGAAGACACGAATATTAGGTGCGAGCGCTGCGGCGATTGTGAAGGCGAAAAGTACCGCTATACATGCGCAATAGGTTATTCTCCTGCCGAAGATGGAAGCCAAGGGTGTCCAGAGGAAACTCGAGAGGCCCATTGCGAGGATGAGGCCGCCTGTGGAGAGATTGATGGGTGTGCGGGTTGTGTGGAGGGAAGTGGCGATTTCGTTGGAGATGCTGAGGAGCGACGTGCTGGAAAAGCAGGCGGACAAAGTAGTTAGACTTGTTGTAAAGACGAGGAGGGATTTTTTCCAGAGGGGGAGAGAGGGGTAGAGGGTGGTGTTGGTTGGAAGTTTTTCGAGGTCGGAAGGGGGGGGGAAGGGAAGGAGGTTGGGAGGGTTGAGGACATTGTGAAAATGAATGAGTGTAGAAGAGACGACACATGCAAGATTTGATATCCATCTCATTAACGTAGACTTCAAAGTACTTATACAACCGTTCTCTTCGGCGTCCAGCTCGCGATGCCGATATTCCATCATTCCCATGGCAGGCATCTCAATCATCTTGTCCTATGCCAGAGAAAAGAAAAAGAACAGGACTCCACTTCTGACTCACATCAATCGTGCTGGCATACTCGGAACAAATATCGCGTGCTCAGATTCCTGGTTTGGTGGTCGGCGAAGGATGTGTGGTAGCCGATGCCGTCTTGTGGATCTGAGGAGGAAAGGCAGGGGTGTGTAGGTCTTGAAATCGGTGTGACAGACCATTTTGCCGATGGAGATCAGTCGAGGGAAAACCGGTGCGGCGACATTGACATTTTGGAGACAGTGATGGATCAAATTCTCACTCGATTACGATGCCTAGTCTTCTCCATTGCGTTCGTGGTTTTTTTTCTGCTGGACGTGTTTGTGAAATAGCCCTTTGCATATTTAAGAATTTAGCTACGTAGAGTTCCGAGGGATACATTACGTCATTTGAAAAGGCATGTACATACAGTTAGGTATCTTTCTTAATTCTGGGGATGGTTGAAGACTACGCAATATATTCAGGAGACTGTCATGTGTCGAAAATGGACGGTTGAAGGACAAGAGTAGAATTGGGAAGGCATCGCACATCAGCGCATCAGCTAGAGCCGTCACCACACCCCTCTTTGTCCCTTCCAACTGGTCCTAATCTATAATACAGTCTCCCTATTTTTCCACCCTCTCGACGAATCCACCTCCTTTTCCCCCTCAGCCAACGAAAACCAGCCCCTAAGCAGAACTAATCTTCCAAGCTGTCCACCCTGAATACCCTATCAACACATACAACGCCAGAATGCCCGCAGCTCCCAAATACCTCCCCCTACCCCCCTCTTTCCCATTTGTATACCCAACCGCATAAAGCACGCGGTTCACACTCCACACCGCGCCCAACGCCGCCGCCGTCCTGGGATACACCAACCCTGTAATCAACATGGCACCCAGAGCGGGAACATGATTCTCATTGAAATTCTGGTGTCCGCGCTGCGCGCAGTTGAACTGGTGCATGGCTTTTGAGGTCGCGGGCGAGGCCGTCGAGACTTGTTCGTAGGAGGCGTATTCGTAGGGGTATGGGATCTTAGCGGCTTTGCGGAAGGAGCCGACGCGCATGCCGAGCCAGGCACTGACGAAGAAGGTCGAGGCGGCAGAGAGGAGGACGAGGCTGGGGGAGGGACGTTAGTAGGGCGAGGAAAGGGAAGTATTGGGGGTGGGGAGGGAGACGAACCCATATTCGTTGGTGATTTGGATGGCGACCATTGTGTCGTTTGGTATTAAAGTTATGCTAGAGATAATTTCCGTGATTTCAAGATGGCAATTGCGTGAATATATGTGTTCAGTTCTCCAGGTTTTGTGCGATGAGGAGAAGATCAAGAAAGCTGCGACGTCCAACTAGCTGGGCTTTGGCGAGATATAAAACTTGCTCTTCAGTCCTCGGTCTTGGCATGTGGAGACCTCGTTGGGACTCCACCGGCGCAGGTCCAGGGATTCGCTCGCTTTGGTTGCCATCTTTTGGCATGCAACATGCTCAATTGTTCGCGCTTGCACTCGTCTAATGCCGAATTATCGCGTACGTGCCACTGTGTCCATTCCCTCGGCCTGTTTCATGGTCCGGCTCAAAGTCCTCTCGTGGAGCCGGACGAATCAAGGACCGATATATTGTCGTTGTTGTTAGGGCGAAGGCTCGCAGCAGTCGGGATCGGGGGAATATGAGAGTCCATGAACGCTTGGATGTATATTGGATCTCTGCATTAGCAGTGTTACGTTACGCAGCGTTCAATGCGGCCAGGTGGTTGCCTGAGAATTCGCCAGATGCCCGGAGGAAGTCGCCGTCTTTGCACTGCGGCCAACCGTTCGTGTGCAATGGGATTTGATTCTACGCATCTTCGACTCCATATCGAGGTATTGGTACTGTAACAGTGCAGGCAAGGCTGTCAGCCCGCAGTAGAGGGCCTGAATCTGCACCGGACGAAATCTCGCACGTACAGACGGAGAGGTGCTAGCATAAAAAAACAGAAACGTATCACGATGACTGCAGGTCTGGGGGATCACAGACGCCTTATATCTTCTCCCTGTGCCTCTCTCGCGCGCATCATGCTCGAGCACGACATTGCGGCCGGACGAAGCTTGGAAATCGATTTCATACCCCGCTAACCACCCTGGGGAAAGAAGTGGTGGGCAATCTACGCTTACGCCGAGACAGAACCGAAGACCATTATTAATCTGGAAAGTGTTGGTTGTTGGAGTGATTGAATGACTCCAATCCAATCCCTTCTCTCGTCCTGCAAGCCTTTTTTTTCGTAACCTGCACCTCTTGGGGCTTATCATGTCTTGTCATCAAAACTTTATATGCACAAATGCTAACGCACCATAATTTCCTCATCTTCTTTTCGACGAGACACCGATAATCAATAAGCGAAGATTATATGTTTTCTTATATCTTCTAGATAGCCCTGCTTCGTTCCAATTGCTTGATTCGTTCCTCCTCCTATATTCACTTTTCTCTGGCGCGGGTATGTTCGTTTCCGTACATCCGCACATGCAGCCGAAACACCAGATCCATACCACGTGGATCAACCCGATTTCATTCCAATTCCCAAGTTCTCCATCCATTGATACAGATATGCCAGGCACCTTGCACTCCACCCAATTCGGCCTGTAAAGACAAAACATTCCAAACGCGGGTGCCGTCCCAAATATTCCTCAAGAGTATAGAGGTCCAATCCTGTGGACCGAATACGTAGGCCGAAAGGTCTCCCATGGCGGACACAGCGGTCGAATCTTCAGTAGTAATGTTCGCATCAAAAGTGACAAACCAGTTGATAGTTGAACTCCACTGGCCCGCAAGATCGGCGATGGACGAGGATCCGCGAGAACCAAAGAAGTAGTAAAGAAGATGCTGTCCACGTTGACATGATCCTGCCTCATGTAAGGTGGGTTGTTGGCAAAGACCGCTACCGAACTTCCAGCGGAGGAAACTGGGGAGGGCGACGCAAAGCAGACAGCTCAGGGAATGTACTGTATGTCGAGATATGACGGAGAGACTATCATCGGGTGACCGGACGAGAATGTTTCTGGGTGAATGTCTCAAGGGGGCTGCCAGAGACGAAAGTAATATAATAAAACAATGACCTCCTCCCATCCATCCTTGAAAAGATCGACGATCTCAGTGAGATTGGTGGATTCTGCAGTCGCAGAAAGTCAAGATAGTGGCGACAGCAGTATTGAAATGACAATACTAATCAAGATGGTGACCTGGAATTATGTCAGGAAACAGGAATTCCAAGATGGAAGTGTGCCCATAATTACCTGGTCTCCTCGCAGATCCCATCCCTTACGCCGATTGATCATCGCGCATCGCATCGCATTCCATCCTCCTAGTCCCCGTCACTAGCCATTCCCTTCTCTTTCTTAATCTCAGTGGTCTTTCCCCCCTCATCAACAGTCTCGGCACCCCCAGTGGTAGTCCCAGCTTTCTTCGCCTAAACAACAATCCAACAATTAGCAAACCACAACACAACTTCACCAACCCCGAAATTTTCGTAACCTACCAAATCCTGACAAAGCTCCACCAAACCAAGCAACTTCTCCGACCGCACCTTCTCGGATTCATCCGCCAGCGTATCCAAGTAGCCAAACAGCCACAACTGCTGCAATTCGCGACATACACCCATGAGATCCTGTACAGCGCGCGTCTAAATTCATTCAAACCCCTTCAATCAGCCTATATTCTAACACATCAACCCAAGATATCTTTGCTTGCACGCACCATTGCCTCAGCATGTTGTTTAATCGTGAGCTCTGTCTGGGCCGCCTCGCTATTATTCGGGTTGGGAATCTCGGCGGCAGCGCTGGCCATGGCGGTGTTGGAAGTTATTATGGCATCGCAGAGCTGGTCGATGCGATCTGGGGGGGATTGTTAGTTTAGAGGAGGGAGGGATAGAGAGGTGGGGTGGGAGTGAATGGGGACGTACTGTTGAGGGAGGCTGCGGAGGCGCGTTCGGATCTACTCATTTTGGCAAGGTGGGGAGTCTTGGGAACTCGTGGTTTTGGTCAACGATTGCGTGTATAATTCGTGGGGAAGAAAAGAGACTTGGAAGGGTAATGGCGGGGTGTCGTTGGTGGTGTTGGCGTTCAGTCGCAAAGTTCCGAAATTCGAAGCTCGAGCTTCCAGTTCCAGGGTTCCGTTCTTTCGGCTAGCACGGTCCAATCTTGGCAGCCAACCCAGCTTGCGCACTGGCCACATGCTGGCTACTCCCGGCCTCGACTCGATCAGGATTTCATCCGCGGTTCCTGGTGTCGATCCGACGCACCATCTTTCATAGTCACGATTTATTCAGACTCTAACCGGACGTCCCTCTCCTCCTACCGTATACACTCTGACTATCATGACTCTCCACCTAGCCCGAACCAAAAATACCCTCTCCTTCTCCCTGACACCTCATTCCGTTTCCAGCGTATCCCATACATCCTCTCGCATTAGCCCCTTACCGTACCAAGTTCCCAGTCCCAAGTCCCACGTTCCAAGTCAAAAATTCCCAAGTACCAATACTCGAATCCCCCGAACCAAAACTAACCAACCCCAACTTCAAATCCAGACTCTCGTCCTTCAGCCTCAGTAAGCCCATATTACCGACCTAGCCCCGCCACCAAACCGAACCAATTCCCATCTCAAATAACTCCATTTCATCCCATCCCATCCCATCCAAACAACACAACTAACATAAAAAAAATCCGGAATCCACCCCATTCCAATCCACCCCAATCCAATCCAATCTAGCCCTAACCCTCCAGCACCTTGTCCTCCCTTCCGAGAACATCGGCACACTAAAAACGCCCCAACAGCCGATTCCGCACCGTAGCCACATTTTCAAAACACTACTGCACGTCGGATCTCCTCCCGCGTCCGGCCCCTGGTGTCGCAGTGGCAGTGAAAGACGTGCACCTCGTTCTGGGTCCAAAGAATCGCCACATGTCAATACTCAATAGTCCAGATGTCTCAGATCCGATCCGATCAGTGTGCGCCGAGGCTGCTCTATTGCCATCACTACAGACACGAAATAGTTGCAGGAACTATTGTACATTATCTGACGTATTGCAGTGTGTCTAGTTCCAGTAGGGAGGGAGAGACGCAAGTTTGGGGACGAAGTATCAGTGAGATGCATTCGTGCAGGACGGACAACTACCTGTCCAGCACGTGGTATGTGGATGGAAACCCGTGGACAGACTGTCCCGTCTACCAGATCTAAACATATCTACATGGCGTTGTCAGATTGTCATGTTTTGTCGTAATGGGGAGTATTCACTGACTTCGGCAATAACGGAAAACCAGCATATGTTTGTCTCGAACATGCAGTCTCCAAACTGCTGTTGTGGTAACTAATGAATGTACATGAAGGCATATCAATGTCTTCCGATTTACATATGGAAACGTAATGCGCGATGCGTGATGCGGTGATAAAATCGAGAATTCCCACCACCCCCCTTTATATGTATATACCCTTTTCCCAGTCCGGTCATTCTTCCCAGTTCTTAAAAGGCCGTGCATCATGATATTGAGAGAAAAAACATAGGAAAAAAATCACAACGCTGTAGTGGATATGATGAAAACGAAAAAGAAAAAGAAAAACACCCTCATAGGCAGCCTCTCCACTCCATGAAAATAGACATCAGTTAGTTAACAGCAACCGACCGCTGCTTATGCAGAACCATCGGCTTGGAAATCGACGACGAATTCGAATGCGTTCGTGACAGCGCTTCAACAATAAATGGCGGTTCCGTATCAGCAGTAAAGTCCTCATACCGCCAGGTCGGAATTCTGCTCATCGGGCTGCTAAGGTCTTCCTGGATGCCGTATGGGAGCGAGATCTCTAGTGTGGGCTCCTGCTTGTGACTGATGAATCGCGGCATGGGGAGGCTGGGAAGCTTGGTGCGTCCGAAGCTGCGGCTGCTTCGTCGGGATCCTTGTTCGAAGGATGAATCTAAGTTTCGTTAGCGGTTACGGTTAGCGATGGCAATGTACGACTTACGGGTAGACGCCGCTGACGATGTTCGCGACTGTTCGGAACTAGGAATGGGTTCCGGATCTGTTCCAGGTCAGTACTCGGCACTGCTCCAAGAGTGCATTGAATGGCTTACCTTGACCCATGGACACTGTAGAGAGTGGACTCTTTCGCCTCGTCGTAGATGATCTGCTAGCAGTGGAACGATGACGGAGATGTCCTCTTGTGTCTGCCAGTGGCGGCATTGGTGCATCTCGAGGGGTGGAAAATGCATGGAATTCTGGTGGAGCGGGGTAGTTATGGTCGTTGTAATTCAATCGCAATGGCACTTCATACTTGCGCACCGGCGGCTTCGTGTTCGCAAAGTGCGGGTTCGAGTTCGAGTTCGAGTCCGAGTTCGGCCTCTGCATAACGGAAACAATTGAGAGGTCGCTGTGGGCTGGGCGCACCATTGGCTGGGTTGGAAAGCTGTGTTCGCTATTGGCACGGGTATGGAGCACCGTCGGAGGTGTAGATGGTACCCTCATGCTCATCCTCTGCTTTGCCTCTGCGATCCTAGCTTTGGTTTCTTCGTGAGTCCATCTTATTGGGTTGGCTGCAAGGGCGTCCTGGGCGGCGTGTGTGGGGATGTGTTTGTATGGTACGACTGGAGGTTTGGACTCCTCGGCCTGAGTTGTCTCTTTCTTGTGATCTGCGGCAGCCTTCTTTGCTTTCCTGATTCGCGAAAAAATCGACATATTGGAGGTTGAAGGAAGAATTGAAGGATCCAGGGAATGATTGATTCTCCGTAAAACGCGAAAGGAATGCGCTCGTTTTATTTACGTGGAGTCGTCGACTACAGTCTGGTAGGCGAGAACAATAGACTGACAAAAACAAAACTCAGCTCGACTCGTTGGCTGGGTTGATGTCAATGGCGTATCTGCAACCATGTTAGACTATTTAAAGAAATTATGGTGAGGTTCGTACCTTGACTAGTGACGACGGACAACCAGGCGATCTGTTAGCTTCCGCTCGGGATGAAAATGTGAATCCACGGCGAGTCCAACAATGCACGGTCGGCACTCCTAATTTAAGCCACGATATGCGAATCTTGTGGTTTCCATCGTTCAGACACATGGTGAAAAGAATTTACAAAAGTAGTGGGGGATTGGCGAAAGGCCATCTGGCAAATTGGCAGAATGATGCCGTGCAGAGTGCAGTGTGCAGCGTGACCTTTCTTCCCGGGATGTTCAGCCGAGACTTGTATAAACTTAGGAGCACCAGCACCAGCAACATTAATGAACGATAGAGCACGCACGCTAAAACATGCGCCTAAAGACCTGGCGCCACAGTAGCCACCTTGAAGAACAAGCAAAGTCGGGCGGCGTAACCTCCGTTTCTTGACGCATATTCCAAGCACAACTACAGACAGTAGCAGCCACGTAATGCATGGATCATGTCGTTGCCGACGCCTTTCCTCATGTAGTGCAATCTAACTGTCTAGAACTCAGAGTCAGAGGTAGTGTGTGGCTATCTCGACAATAACGTTCCGCCACGTCTGGTGGAGAGAGTTCCTCCGGCCAACTCGTGAGTGCCGCCTCCGGTAGACTGGGATATTGATTGGTTTCATATACGAAACCCGGGGTAACCGAGGATAGTTCAGACAATGACGATAGATACAGCCGGTGGGCCATCATTTGACCAGTCGAGTGCCGTCTACTTTGAGTGCCGCGGGGACATTGACGGATGCCCTTGTATAGAATGGATCCTGTGAATACTTGGTACAAGAACCGCACCTGGGCAATGGGCGGGAGAGGTGTATTGTAGGCTAGGGCCCAACAGTGTTGCTTTGGGGGTTGCTTGCATAGCCGGGTAGATTCTAGAACGCCACTGGTGAAAGTTGGGGGGCTAATGCGGGCTGCCGGCATGCATAAGAGAAGCCCGTTGCGGTGGATCGCTTATAAGCTCCGAGCGCGGTGAAGTACAGATGTAGACCCTGCGTACAGGGTGGGGGAGCCCGGAGAAAAGTCTCTGGAACACATAGTGGAAAGTGATGTGGGAGAAGATTTATATACATGGAGTGGAGGGAGAATTAAACTCAGGCCGATGAGATTGCTGCTTGCACAAGTGACAGTTGACAGTCGTGGAAGAGTGGAGATGGTAACAATGACAGCCGGACGGTTCCGTGGTACATAGTGAACACGGGCTGCTTAGATGACAGGTTGCCAACAACATGTAGGTAGGAGGGTAGTGTAGCTAGTATGTAGCGCGCAACGTGATTCCAGGCAATACAATACCACCATAATGCTTCGTGGTGTTGTTTGGACCAAGTCTTTTTCCTCGCTATACGTGGCGGGCTATCCAGGCCACTCACATTACAGCGGAGGTTCTTTGGATGATTGGCCATTGAAACTATGAGGGGGACGATGTTCGTCGGCAGTACCCTGTATCTCCTTTAGAAGAAGTCTTGGTGCGTTGGGCTCACTATCGTAGTATGGCATGGTGGATGGGACTGGATTTGAATTCAATCATGTTGCGGAATTCAAGGAGCAGAAGTTTTGTGTCAGGGGCCGCAAAGGGGTTTCATGGGGCTGAAACGGTGCAAAGCCATGCTCGAAGCCGAAAAGGGTCATCAGCTGGAAGCCTCAGGTGTGTATGTACCATAGGCAGGTCAGTAGGTCAGTAGGTCAGTAGGTTTGGAAGTTTGCATGTTTGCGACTTTATGGTGCTGCGATCCCGCGGCACAGGTGGGCGTAGGCGCAGGTGGGCGCAGCTCTCATCAACGGGCGGCAACGGTGAGGCGTTGTGGAGAAGCGACTCCTCCAGGGCTTGGTCAGAAGTGTGCATGCGGATTGCGCCGTGTACTGGTTGGCGACCCAAATGGCCCCCCACAAATTCTTCGAGTGATGGTGTCGGAACATGGAGATGAGTAAGTAGCGACGGTGATTGCGAAACAAGTCGAGCTGAGCTATGCATGGGCTTGCTTGTGGAGGTGAAGGCGAGGAAGGCAAAAAAAGGGGGGGAGTGGTGGTGAAAATGATTAAAGGAGGTAAAAGGAGAATGGTTGTTGTTGTTGATGATGATGATGATGGCGAGGGGGGTTGAAGGGGGTGAAGGGGGTGAAGAATGGACGAGAGAATTGGATGGAACGAATGTGGTGTTGAGGAGGTTGACGAGGTTGAGGAGTGGACCGTCCCAAAGAGGGAAAGAGCCAGGCAGAAAGAGGAAAGGGCCGGGGTGCCAAGCGGGATTGCGTCAATCGGGTCGTCGGGGAATGGCAGGCGCGACAGGGCAGGGCCCCGGGTCACCGAGCAGGGAGGACTGAACTGGCTGGTGGCAGGCACGCCTCACTCCCGCGCCTTCCCAGGTTCCGTCGCTCCTGCTCGTCCTCGCTCGTCCCGCACCGCCGAGGTCCAGCGACGACTGCCTGTTTTGCATCTCCAGGACGCTCCCCACCTCATCCATCATGGTCATGGTAACGTTGGGTTGGGTTGGGTTGGGTTGGTGTGTTCTTGCGTGTGAATTCTCTCGTGTCTTGTCTGCGTCTTATGTGTCTTGTGTGTCTTGGGTATCTGAGGTGTGTTGTGTGTGTGATGGTGTGATACGAGACGACCTCGCGATTCTACACAGAAAATGAAGAAGCCATTCATGTTTTCTGTGTAACCGCTTTGCCACCTGCATTGCATCGTCATCGCATCGCTCATACAATAGCCCCCCTTCCCTCTGACCCCGCTATACCGACATCAACACACATCAACACAAATCAACACGCATCAACGCGCATCCACCGCCATCACGACCAACATTGTGCTGTGCATGTGGTACAACCAACTACTGGCTGCACAACTTGCCGTTCTCCATTCTCTCCCGGCATTCGCAATTACTACTTTTCTTTTCTTTTCTTTCTTTTTTCTTTTCCATCCTACGTACGGCAGTCCGAAGGTACATGCATACGTGATCATACGCGATCATACGCGATACCTAGATACTTAACTAGTCGGGTTACTGTCGTCTCTTCTCTGCACTGGACAGAGGAGCAGATAACCGTGGACGGAACTTCGCACGGCCCCCGCCAACCACCAACCCTTATCGATCGCTCATCTAATCAGCGCCCCGAGCTTAGCGCCAGGCCACCTGCAAAGAGTCCAGCCTGCCTCCCTGCCCGCCTGCCTGCCCGCCTGCCTGCCCGCCTGCCCAGCTTCTCTTCTTCGTCTCTTCTTTTTCGCTGCTGCTGCGAATGCACGTACCCTCCAACGCGACAAAACCCGCCCAAGTCTCCGGCGATCTCGCAGCCCCCCAAACGCCTGTCACCGCGCGTGCACATACACCATACACACCACCACCTCAACCACCCCCATCTCCCAGCTCCCGCCCAGAGCCTCAACCTTCATCCACCCCTCGCTGCTGCTCCTAGCAGCGCGCGCTCCCGTTCGCTCTACACGTCTACACCTCTCCTGCCGTTGCGCGCCCGCCCTCGCACTGCACCAGAGCCCGTCGCCGCCCGCTCGCTCGCTGCGCTGTCTTGCGCACACAGACACCGACACACACGCACACGCACACACACCGACAACCCAGCCTCCTAACCTACACCACGCATACCCATCGTCATCCGATCCGCGACCGCTCTCTCCGCCTCTACCTCCGCCGCTGCCACCCTCCCATCTCACGCGCTCTCCCTTTCCTCTGCTCTGCGCTGTCCTCCAGCGCCCGCTGCCCTCACTCCGGGTGGGTGTTGGAGTGGCGATAGCCTCACCTCGACTATGGCTGGCGCGCCGCCTTCCAACGATCGCAAGCGCGTAAAGGTCTACGAACTGAAGAACAATGACTGGTTCGATAGGGGCACCGGTTTCTGCAAAGGCCATTATGTGAATGTACGTCCTCCCGCGCTCCCATCTGTACATGTGCACATGGCCGCAACAAATTCTTTCTGCCTGCCTTCCTGCCTGTCTTCCTCTCCGCTGTCGCCATCGCCATGGCGTCACTGGCCGCACCTCCCCCAAACACATGAAACGACGATTGCATATCACGGTATTTTGTAGCTGACAGTTGTGACAGGACGAAGCCAAAATCCTCGTCGCGTCTGAGGATGATCCCTCGAGACAGCTGCTGGAGACTAGAATCTCAAAGGATGACGGCTACCAGAAACAGCAAGACACGCTCATAGTATGGACCGAACAGAATGGCACCGACATGGCCCTCAGCTTCCAGGAGCCAGAGGGATGCGCCGCCATCTGGTATGTCACTCTGCCTCTTTTTTTTCTTTATTTCTTTATTTCTTTCTTTCTTCCCCTTCCCCTTCCCCCTCCCCTCTCAAGCGTTTTCCCATCACACCGAGTCTTGTCCCGCGCCCCTTTTGGAGACTGCGCGTGCTAACCGTCAGCAGGGATTTTGTCAACGAGATGCAGTCGCGACTGCAAGCTCTCGCACAGGGTAAGCACACAATTCGCACCTGCTCATTCTCTCCTCAACCCACACTAACGCGAACTACAGATGATGGCCTTTCCGACGATATCGGCGGCGACGGCATCAGCCCTATTATGCTTCCTCCGCCCGACCTAGGCAACCTCCACGAAGTCGAAAACCACATGCGTGCCGCGAATGGTAACCTCGGCGGCCGCGAGGCATTGGCCAAATTCATCCTGCAGGAGAAGTACATCCCGAAACTGATACCGCTTGTCGAAATGGCTGAAGACCTGGAAAGTGTTCAAGACCTCCACCGACTGTGTAGCATTATGAAGATGCTCATCCTCCTCAACGACAACTCCATCATCGAATATGTAGTTACGGATGAAGTTGTCCTTGGAGTTGTCGGCGCCCTAGAATGTGAATTCCCCCAAGTCTTCGTCTATAAACCCTGCAAAGCTAATGCATCACAGATGACCCCGATTTTCCCCTGCATAAAGCCAACCACAGGCAATATCTCTCTGACGGATCAAAGTTCAAGGAAGTCGTCAAGATAGAGGACCAAAATATTCGCAGGAAAATCCATTACACCTATCGGTTACAGTACCTCAAAGACGTTGTTCTTGCCCGCATCCTAGACGACCCCACCTTCTCCGTCCTCAACTCGCTCATATACTTCCACCAAGTCGATATTGTTCAGCATCTGCAAGCGAACGCTGCCTTCCTGAAGGAACTGTTCGGTATCTTTACCGGCAACGAGCCAAACCAGCAGCGTAAAAAGGACGGCGTCCTTTTTATCCAACAATGCTGTGCCATTGGAAAGAGCCTGCCAGGCACTGCACGGTCCGCGCTATACCAGAATTTCATCAACCACAATCTTCTGGAAGTCATTCAATATGCTCTGAAACATCACGATGCTTCGGTGCGGATAGCCGGGACAGATATTTTGGTTTCCCTTATCGATCACGATGCGTTGATGGTCCGAAGCTACATCTTCAAGGCGTTCCAGGAAAAAGCGAAGCCACTCACTGATACCCTTATTGAATTGCTTTTGATTGAAGTGGACCTCGGCGTGAAATCCCAGATGGCGGATGCCATCAAGATACTGCTGGATCCTAATGCAAACTCCATATCAATTGAGGCCATCGGACGTACGGGCAGCGACTTCCTGGCCAAGGTACGAGGGGCACATCCTACCTTGCAACAGCAAGAAACTTTCATTCAAACTTTCTATGATGATTCCGCGAGAAAGTTATTCAAGCCGCTCAAGGATCTTGAGGGGAGGGAATCTGGTAGGCTGGTTCCGTCATAAATTGTATATTTCACGGCTAACTTGGTGCAGTGCAAGACCTCACTCATGGCGAGGTATCACTATATGCTCATCTCATCGAAATGATGTGTTTCTTCATTCGCCAGCATTCTTTCCGCAGCAAATATTTCATCGTCGCAGAGGGCCTGTCCGCTCGAGTTGCCCAGCTCATGGAGTCGCCTGAGAAGCATCTGAAACTCAGTAGGTTTTTCATATCAACTCCAGGTTGTCCTCCTCACTGATACACTACCAGCTGCTCTCAAATTTTTCCGAACCTGTATTGGCCTACATGACGAATATCACAATCGCGCAATGTGCGCACAGAGGCTTTTTGAGCCAATCCTCAAGATTCTTTATGAAACCATGCCTCGCGACAATCTTTTGAACTCGGCCTGCCTAGAATTATTCGAATTCATCAAGCGTGAAAATATTAAAGTCCTAGTGGACTATCTTGTCTCTACGTACCGAGAAAAATTGCAGGCCATCACCTATGTGGATACGTTCCAGAACTTAATTCTTCGATACGACCAGGCACACGAGCCACCAACAACGCAGGAGCTGGATGATTCCTTCACTAGTGTGGAAACAAGAGTGAACGAGACCCCCCACCGGACAGCAGGCTCAGTAAATGGCAACAAGTGGGGATCGGGCTTGAAGGAACCGGATGCCGACGAAGAGGCATATTTCAACACTTCGGATGACGAGGAGGATGGATTGCCTAACTCTGGCAGGCCACTGGTTAACGGAACGTCACCTGTGCGCCCGCTGGTCAATTATCCTGAGGATGACGAGGATGAGATGGATGTACTGACGACAAGCGTTCCTTCATCATCGCCTCAGAGCATTTCCACCTCAACGCAGACGCAGGAAACCAGTCCATCTTCGAAGTCCAATCCATCCACACCGCCAGAGCGACTTTCTGAGAAGCGCAGGAGAGAGGAGGACGAAGAAGACGAACTCATCACTAATATATCGTCTTCGGGATCGAAGCGTCGCGCTTCGACAAGCAGCACCACTAGCGTTCATAGTGTGACAAGGCTGCGCCGGAAAAGCTCGCTTGCATCGGCCAAAGACGCTGGCACAACGACAAAGAAGATTTCGCTTTCGATTCCGCTAAAGAGCGGCGGCGAAGGGGGTGAAGGAGATTGAGCGAGGGCCGTCATTCCACTAGACCACACCAAATCGATCATGCTGGATTCTGCGACCTTTTATCACGAGAGATACCCTTTGAACGGGCCACGAGTTGTATGATTTGGGGAAAAAACCTTCTCTTTTTGGATGGATAGGGTATGGAGGGGTTTAAAGGCGGCATATGGCGCGGTGTCTCCAGGCGTTGTTCGAGCGTTATATAATTCAACAGGACGGGACGGGATCGGCACGAACGATATGGGTGGAAACGACTGCATAGGGGCGAGAGCAGCGAGTCCCCAAGTCGGGGCGTATTGCTCCTTGGTTTTTGTTCTTTTCTTCGTCGACTCCTTCTTCTCCTTTTTTCCACTGTTCGCTAGGCCCAAGTGGAGAGGGCCCTGTATCATATTATCCACTCCCCCTCTACGTACGGGGGAGTGCGGAGTCGCAATTGGGGATGTCGAAGTTGATATCGATGGCGGACACTCGTCTGATGTGTAAGATGCGATGTGGAGTTCTGAACGTAGTAGGGAGTGAGCTGGAGAGGAGAGGAATGTGACATTCGTTGGAGGGAATCCAAAAAATGAAGATAATCGTTCGCATTAAACAGTGTTTATCAACCACGCCAGTGCCCACAGAGTGAATTTTCTTTATGAACATGGGGCAACGTTTACCTCGGCCATTTCTATTTATAACCCATCCATACCATAAATATTGTCTGCGATATGGACCTCTGAAGCGCATCTAACGCGCGTAGTCACGTTCTCTCGCGTCTGGGCCAGGCCCGCCTTTGTTCCGCCCCGCACCTCATGCAGGAGACGGGCATTCCAGAATTTCCAGGTACCGTACCAAACTTTACTTTTACAACATCCCCACCCCCATGAATGTAACACTCGCCAGAACTGCATAGTAATACCTGTATCGTGTCTGGATCCGTCACCGCTGTCCAATTGAATTGAGGTTCAATACGGAGCGAGCGCAATTCCTCGCCTTGCAGCTGTTTTCGTCTCACAGACAAGACAGTACTGTTAGCTGGTGAATGAACGACGGAAACATGACCTCCTCCTCGAACTCTGCACTCCCATCCACATCCACGTCCACACCATTCACTTCATTAATAACACCAAAAACAACAACACCCAACGCTCCCGTCCCCAGTTCCGATCCCGTATCTGCACCAAACGATCCACCGCCCTCCGTCTCCGCCTCCGCCTCTTCCACCACCAACACAAAATCAGAGACAGCAAAAGCACAACAAGAAGACCAAATGTCGAAACCCCTTCCTCTAACCTTAATCCTCGCCGCAACTCCCTCCCTCGGCATCGGCCGCGCCGGCGGCCTCCCCTGGCCCTCGCTGCGGACCGAAATGGGATATTTTGCTAGGGTTACGAAACGTGTGCCCGTATCTACAGGTTCAGAAGGAAGTGGAACGGCAAATGGGAAGAGGTTGATCAATGCAGTAGTCATGGGCCGCAAGACGTGGGATTCTATACCGGAGAAATTTCGCCCGCTAAAGGGGAGGCTGAATGTGGTTATCACAAGGGACGTTAAGGGTTTTCTGAGCAGGGAGGGGAAGAGGGAGGTGACGAGAGACGAAGGACCCATCGTAGCGGGGAGTCTGGAAGATGCCTTGGAGATTTTACGGGGGATAAATAATCCTTCTCCTGCCTCTGCCACTTCCTCCACTCAAAAAGCGGACGACGGGAGGGATTCGATACCATCAGATGTCCGCATCAACCACACCTTCATAACTGGCGGTTCGACCCTCTACACCTCGGCGCTCTCGCTTCCGCAAACCGTCCGTATTTTGCTCACGGAAATCAAAACGGAATACGAGTGTGATACGTTCTTTGGTTTGGATTTGGGAAGTGAAGAGGCGAAACGGTGTGGGTGGAGGAAGAGGGACGTAGGAGCTGTGAGGGAGTGGACGGGGGAGGAGAAGGAGGGGAATGTGGTGGTAGAGGGAGGGGTGGAGGAGAAGGGGGTGCGGTTTGAGTTTGGGATGTGGGAGAGGGAGGTGGAGGGGGTATGAATTGGTGGTTGGGGAGGGAATGGGGATGCTGGATGAGTTGGGTATGAGGTTGAGTTGTAGTGTGGAGAGTTGAGTTCGTTGTTTTGTGATGCCTATAAGCTATGTATATGCCATATCTTACCTAGATATGTATTCATGCCTCTTCACATAACACCATTTCTCCTCACTTTCCCTTCTTCAACGCATTTTTTCCGTCTTTCTTCATACTCTCGGCGTTTCTGGCTTCGTTTTGATATCCTTCAAGTCTAAATGTTGGCTGGGGTTTTTGCTTTATTCTTTGTCTTGATGTGTTTAATGCCTTTTCTCCTGGTTTGCTATCGTATACACCTTTCTCTGTCTTGCGCCATACTTTTGCTCTAGGTAGGTCTAGCCTTAGATTAACTCTCTTCGGGCCAATTCTTGTGCCATGTGCAGCTGTCGGTTACTTGATTTGTCAAGTTAGACGTTTCAATTGTGTGACGCTGTGTTTCCTAGTCTGCATTCAATTTTGCGTCCATGTCGCCTTTGGAATTGATCATCCACTTCCTTTTGCCATAATGACGTAGCAAAGCCTTGCAAACTTGATATTGAATCGTGCGTGACGAGGCTGAACTCTTCCCGTTGTCGGTTCTGCGAACCAATGAAAAAGTTGTGGCGGAGTATTGCGCAGTCGCTCAGCCTGATGAGAGGTGAAACCTTCACTTCAAGGCAGCAGTGATCCCAACAAAGGTTCGTGGTGTTTTACTTCTGAATCCGCACTTCCACTGTTGTACCACACCTACGATCTGTTTGCTCCTGTCATTCTTTGCCATACTTGTGGACAATGGATTCGGCTGTTTCCAATGGTGTCGATCTGCTTCCTTTCATCGACTGGACTAGCACAGAGGATTCAAGGATTTGCCAATCTTGTGAGAGGTTTGTCAGTCTTCTTGCTAGTCCCAGTGATGTACCAGTATGGACTGAGTTACATCCCGTAAAAGAGGTATCAAGAGACTCCTCTGAGTCTTGCTATTGTTGTCGGTATCTATTACATAAACTGTATTATGTAAAAAGAAAAGTCCGTCAGTTCAAGCGGTTTGATGAAAATATTCAGGTATAAATGGGCCAATATAACACACGGTCACGTTCTTTATTAGGCACGGCGTGGACTATTTCGTTCCTTGTGTACCAGAGAAGCGGTAACTTGTTTGTTTATACTACGAAACATTTGGCTATGAATGACCCAAGTCCTAGGTGTGATGATCTAACTTCTATGCGGTGCTAAAAGTGCTAGAATCTTGGTCTACAATTCCCAGACCCCTATGGACACAACCCAAACAAATGGGTGCAGAGGAGCGGATTCCTACCGCATTGAGGTGGCTGCGCCAATGCAAACAAGAGTACCCAAGCTGTAGAGCTCTGCATCGTGATAAACAGAAAGTCGCCTTACTAGCTCGTATTTTACATGTCGGCTGCTCTCAGGGCGCCAATCAAATTACTCTTTGTAAACCATCCAAGTCAAACAAAGGGTTTAAATACCTTGCCCTAAGCCGCTGTGTGTGTACACCAACTTGTTATCTATGCCCTCGATACTGATTCGTAATCATAAGTGGGGAAAGGAAGGCGTTAACATTACCACGACTAAACAGAACATCTCCCTCCACCAAAGCGGAATTCGAATCTCCTTTCTTCCACGAACCTTTCGAGACGCAGTCACTATCACACGGCTCCTAGGATATTAATATCTTTGGATTGATTCCCTCTGTATAATACAAGATGATGTCGAAGATTGGCAAAAAGAGGCAGCAAAGATGTCATCCATCTTTCAATTCGCAGATATTGTGCTGAGCGCAGCATCTGCCATGAATGCAACTGAGGGGCTTGGAATTAATTCCTCTTTTGAACCCGCTTTGGCCCTGGAAATTACTTCGACTGACACTCGAAGGAATGAATCACAGTCCGAAAAGTGGCACATGAGAAATCTGTACTCGAGCATGCTTCCTCGTTTCATAGCCCTTAGCCCGATTGGCGCTCGAGGTTGGATTTTTCAAGAGCTTTTACTTGCCCAAAGAGTACTTTACATATACAAGGGACAGTTGGTGTGGCAATGTCATTGCTTGATTGAGACGGAAGACTGCGGGGTCTCAACCACCTCAAATATCTCACTTGAGCCTGATATACGCGGTAGAACTCGTGCATGTTCTGCTCTCCTTTACGAATTTAATACAATAATCAGGGGGAGGTAAATCAATGCATGAGTGGTGGAGACTTATGGACGACTTTTTATCCAGAGATTTCACAAAAGCAGAAGACACTATACCAGCATTAGCTGGTTTGATAGATTTATGGCAGATTTCCACGGGGGACACATCGGTCCTTGGACTATGGCAGAATGACTTACCCTTACACATGTGCTGGTTCTCTAAGGTTCAACTTTCAGTATCGAATCGGATGTCGGGTTACCCATCTTGGTGTTGGACATCTGTACGACTAGGAGCATTCGGGCGAGCTCGAATCAAACATATCACACAAAGCAAATCTAGCACGCCGTTCAAACCATCAGATATCATATGGAGAGCTCCCGTCACGAGCGTAAACATAGATTGGGAAGGCCGGCCTTTCGTATCTCCTCTCAAGCGCGCCCGACTCTCCGTTTCCCGGCAGCGAGTAAAGAACGGCGCATTCCACCAAACTATATTCTACGCTCTGGATATGGAAGAACAAGACAGCGGGTTCCATGGCGAAGGCCTCGAGGAACTTCTTCCTCTCTTCATCACGAAACCAAACGGCAGACGCGAATTAGGTGGAGATCTGTTTCACATGCATACAATGCTTATCGAGCGCGTCAATTGGCCTGATGGGACGTTCAATTACATTCGCAAAGGGTACGCAGACTTTGTTTCGTCGCCAGATTGGCGTCAGATTGATATGGATACTAAGGTTCAAGAAATCTTAGATGGAATTGAGGATGTAGATGTTGTTCATTTCGCTTGACCGATGTTCATGGTGCCATTTCACGGGTAGGCTCTTTGATAACGCGGTTTATGGTGGAATTTAGTGCCGAGTGACTCCTGTTTACCATTTTTTTTGCATTGCATCTCATGTTTTGCTTGGTATATTCTTCACACTGAAAGTAAGTTCTATGGCTAGATATGGGTTAGATAGCTCTTTATTTTATAGGTTGACTTCAGGCTTGCAATTCATACTAATAGTTTCTTCTTGGCCTCCTGCTGAATTTGAAATTTATCTACGTAATCTAGTAAACTCTCAATTTAGCTCTATATCTAATTGAGGTCCAATTCCTTTTCTTTTCCTTTAGTACCTACGTGCTTCCGAAATAGTGTTTGAAGCCTTGCGTGAAATCCATAGGCGATCCGATAATTGGCTCAATTGTTAGAAGATGTAATATGGGGGTTCTGTTGCATCTACTTTAACCCAAAGTGTGTTTAGCCTATCGGTACAGGAGTGATGAAGTCCAACAGAGGGTACACTTCCGAGCCTGTTCATTCCACGTTACCTCCATACTTAAACGAATCCGGTCCGCATGCACATAATGTCAACCCTCGGCTTCAACTGGAATTTTAATGGATGGACTCGTTCCACAAGTGACTTCCGACTATGAATACCGTCCACTGGAAAGTCAGAGACACACCCGGGTAATCGAATTCCTGGGGCCCGACATTTATAGTATTTAACATGTCTACATTGACGAGTGTCTCCCTTTCTTCGCACTCTCATATGTATGGGGAAATTCGAAAATATCCAGAAGGATCGCAGTGCCGGGACAAACAATATACATCACCCAATCTCTAGGATTTGCTTTGGATGATCTCCACGTGCACATATTAGATGCCCTAACGAGGTCTGTTTCCTTTGGGTAGACAGCTTATGCATCGATCAAAAGGGTTTGATTGAAAAGGTTGTGTAAGTCACTCTGATGGAAACTATTTACTAGAATGCTCACGCAGTAATTACCTATGCTGGACCAGAGACTTTAGATACTGTGCGGGGTCTCAAAATGGTCCATGAAGTGTTACGCATCCGCGTAAGGTCTTCTACGTTACGCATAAAAAGAATACCCACACAACAGCAAGATCACGAATTAGAGGTCACGAACTTAACCATTGACGATCTGGGCGCTCTTGCTCACATTTTCGCGTTATCTTGGGCTTCAAGAGCTTGGATTGTACAAGAATCAGTTTTGAATCAAAATGATGCGATGTTGATCGGAACTACGTTGCTATCACACTAGGATTTTATCCATGATGTCTTTGTATTAGACAAAGAATATACTTAGTGTAATATTTTTCTCAGCTAATAAGAGTATTTGCATATTTCTCTATTCCCCTATTCAATTGCTAGTGTGTGCCGTCACGCTAGGCAAAGAGATTACAGCTTTCTCTCCGCTTACAAAGCTGTGAAACAGAAGTTCAGTAAACACAATTGATTTGTTTGTTTCTCAAATTAGCCTGATTTAATGCAGACGAACAGGATAAGTCAGAACTCTGGAACAAAAACCTAGGTAACACTCTGGTTCATTTATTCATCGCTTCTAGTAATAAGAAATCTCGAGATCTTCTGTAGTAAGTTTGAGATAGTTAAGGCGGTTTCAACAACTATCTTTCCCAATACAACATTTGCTTCCTTAAACATGCCAATCGGCAATATTTTCACATCTATGCGTTTAATAATTCAATCACGACAGTGAATGTCATAGAATTGAAAGGTATATTCTGTACTGCTTTCATAAAACCGAGATAAACTAATAGTTGGTCCAAATAGGAAGCGGGAGTATCGTATCAGGAACAATTGATAAATTGAAGCTTTGCCTAATTCTTCAGTACTGCCGCTTTCCATTGGAAATAAAATTATCGCGAAATTATTGACTGAAGTCTATCAAAAGCTGCTGCTCTTCCTCATACCTAGCATATAAGAGTAGATATCAAGAGACTTGAAAGGCATTAACTCCAGAAAGCGATTTGTTTCCATAAAAGTTCCAGACATCGGACGCATATATCTCCGGTACTTCATGTGCAGCGAAATGGCCTCCACGATCATGAAGATATCGTACTGTTACGTTCCCTCTTCTCTGAGCCCAATCCAAGGGTAATCGATACCATAGATCGTATGGGAATAGGCTGATCGCGGTCGGTTGTTCGACAAAAGGGAATTCTCCAAAGGCAAAAGTCCAGTCTCCGTCTGCTACGGCCTCTTTATAAAACCTGAGTGAGCTGTACGGACCTTGGATGAAGTACATTAATGCCCAAGTAATAACAGTCTCGGGGTTCCAGCTTCCAACGCTGGGATCACTCGCTACTTTCATCAGACTGTATATCCACATGGCGAATCCAATCGGAGAATCCGTCATGGAGTACGCGAGCGATAGTGGCTGTGTCTGATGCACATATCTATAACCCGACATCTCGTTCTGGTATTTAGTGACACCTTGGATATAGAACCTCTCATCTTCTGTGACTTTGTCCAATGCGAGGCGAGTCATGTCGGTTGAATTTGGCTGAATAAGCCAGAAGTTGCACATGGTTGCCACTACGTTAGATGGATAAGATGCGGCTTGGTGTCGAAGCACGAAGCCGCCCAAGTCACCACCGTTGATGACATATTTTGTATAATTCAATTGAGTCATCAAGGAGTGAAATGCATGCCCGGCTTCTTTTGTTCCAAAACCTGTTCGGACTGGAGCAGGTGAAAAGCCAAATCCCGGTATCGATGGAGCCACTACATGAAATGCTGGGAGAGAGGTATTCGGCGGATTGGTAAGAAGGTCAATTATAGGCCCGACTTCAAGGAAGGAACCCGGCCAACCATGTATAAAAAGCATTGGAGTAGCATCCGCTCGTGGAGAGATATGGTGAACGTAGTGAAGTGGTACTGGCTCCGTATAGTCAGAATTTTCATTCTTCACAGTTGTCGTAAACTGATGAAATCTAATTCGAGTTAAAATCTAGCCCCTATGTTGTGGTAGAAAATCAGGAAAGATCTGTACCTGCTATTAATTGACTGCTGCACCGATTCCCAATTATAGTTATTAACCCAGTAGCTTTGAATGGCATTGTAATCCTCCACACTCGGCCCATCATTTGACCCGTCAGGTATGGTGAGAGGTGCTCTAGAAAGAGAAACTTTTTGGTGTGTTTGACGGATAAATGCCTGGTCGACATTAAGCTGAAAGGAGCCCGGAGCATCACCAAATACCGCTTGTATATTGGGGACTCCTGATGCATTTGCTACACTGGGTAGCAAAAGTCCAATAATTGCAGTAGAAAAGTATATTGTGGAAAAACTCGACATCTTCAATAAGCAATTAGGTGACATGTATGATGTAGAATCTAAAACATATGGTATTAGAGTGATATGCGACTCTTCTTAAATAAAAACTGCTTTGGTTTGAAAGCATATGAATATCTCCCAGGGATAATGTATTTGAGATTAGTAATTCAATAGGCTTGAATAGTTGAACAAGTGGGGCATATGAGTTCTAGCATATTTGACTTCAGGCAACTTTAAGACTCTTTAGCTAAGGCCTTAACTTTTACTAGCTAGCAGGGCTTGGATAACCATGGATGTTCCTGCATTTTGATTTGCAAGGACCCTTGTCTCGGTGCAAGATCTAAGTCCTCAGCAATTTCGATTCTAAAAGGAGCATATTTGACATAACTTCAGAAGCGAACATACACTTTCTTCTTTCCCTCATACACACTATTTTTTGACTACATATTCAAAAGCAGAAACATAATTAATAGAATATGAAGGATATTTCCAATTTTCGTTATTTCCTTTATTAGGAATAACTAATATATGGGCCTTGCAAAAGCTCTCTTAAGACAAGAACAATTGAAAATATAAGATGCATAATTTCATAGTAGATTTCCTGCTTATTCCGAATGGCGTAGGACAATAAATTAATAGATACGTAAGCGACGCTCATGGCTCAACATTGTCTCAATAATATGTTTCGAGAAAGTAATCATAGAATCTGATACTAAGAAATTTTCCTATACCGGCTGACAATTAGGCAGTTTCTATTGTAAAATCAAATCTTAATTTTCATTGCGGTACTAGAAGGTGCTATCAATCGGGTGAACCAGATAACCGGATCACTAAACATAAATGATTTATGTTTACTATTCAGCTTCTTTTAAGCCTTTAACGTTTCTAGCAAGCGAGTAGAACAGCCTAGGAGATGGAACACCATCTCCATCTCTCTCCATCTCCATTTTCATAGGGAGACTACTCGGCGATGGAGATGGAGATGGAGATGGAGAGAAGATGGGTGAACTAATAGTCTATGGTGGGGACCCGAGCTGTGTTTTTTATCAAAGAATTTCATGTGAATTATCCAGCGCGTTGGACGATTTATAAGCATGATTAAGACACGGAAAAGGAACATCCAACGGCAGGGTCCATCATCCAGCGCGTTGGAAGTTTATCGAACAGGCTAATAGTCCAATCGAGCTCTGTAGTTTTGCCTGTCTCCCACTTGCGACGTTGACATTCGTTGCGCTTCCTCAATAATTATTTTGGTTACTCAACCGCGCATGGCAATAACAATTGCGTAATCTGTACAGATTTCTTCCGGGAGTGAAGCCACAATTGCAATTGGCCTACTTGTTATTAGATCGAGTGTTTGAACATCCAATAGAAATCTAAGACTTGGCTGAGAGAAGTATAGAATGGTTTCTGTTTTTTTTTCAAGCAATGGTCAGCGTTCTAGAATCGTTCACAGTGAAAGTTGCGGGAAGGATCGCCTGATATAGGACAAGCAATCTCGTTGAACAAAACCCACACTCGGGTTATCTCCAGCCACATAATGGAAGCAGGAAATCTTTTCACAAGGAAATCTCGCATGTAGACTAAAGAGTGATTGTTGCTTGTGCACAACGCTGTTGAATACTATTCACAGAAAGCAGCTACAAAACACACCTCGGAACTTGTACCTGCCAAGAACATCTTTATGAGGATGGAAATCTAAGTGACACAACAAGTAGTCTCGCTAACACTTAGCATGCTGCACTGTTACTTTTAGGTTATTTTAGGTCCTGGAAAGACGGGGGTCAGTGAAGATGTTTTCTCGTACATAAAACTTTGTGTTTTGCAGATTGGCTTACTCGTACGGTCGTGCTTATGGTGGATCTGCTCTATCTGCAAGAGTCAGGCATGGTCACAACAATACTAATCTCACGACGTGCAACAAAGAAACAGTTGCTGTCCGCCGCTGATCCTTATCTTGCTGCCTCGATTTTTGTTCGGCTGGAAGAAGGCAGCAAAGCCCAACAACAAATATTATAGCATGTAGCAATGAAACGATGAAGATGCGTTATCTTAACAGCTGTCGACCAATCAATTTGTAACACGTAGTAGGTTTGCTGTAAAACTTCGCATTTTTTGTATGTTTGCTTAAGCCTCCCAGTGTGCAAAAAGATTTCAGTTGAGAGTCAACTTCACCATTATTTTGTTCTACAGCAGTCATCAGAAACCTATCAGACATAAATGGCGACAAGTTTCGGGGAGTAAGTTCCATCTCTATTGTCCACATAGCTGAGCTAATGCCAGAAAGCTTCATTCAATCACACCAGTTCACCTTCCTTATTGGTCAGGAGAGCAAACCCATAGTGGTGCATGCAGCAGCGGTCGCTGCTACCAGTCCACAATTAAATGCACTTATTACTGGTGGACTGAGGGAATCTGAGACGCAATGTGCGACAATCGAAGACGTTGAGGTCGAGGATTTCATCCGATTCTGTGAATACGCTTATCGGGGAGACTATACGGTTCCCTCATGGGAAGAGATCCCGCCAGAACCGAGCTCTACATCCGACCAGAATGAGCAGAAGGAAGAAATCCCGCCAGAACCGAGCTCTACATCCGACCAGAATGAGCAGAAGAAAGAAAACGATGATTTCGATGCAATTCTACCTTCTAGGAAAAAGAAGGCCAAGAAGGGGAAGTCTGCATCGAGTTCTTCAATAATAGATCCAGAATACTACGGAGAATCTATATATGAAGGAAGGCTCGTCTCGAGGACTGCGTTGCAGACGAAATTTAACAACCGAAACTACCTACCAGACAGTAGCCCCAACGATCTGATCCTGCAGCACTTCAAGGCCAAATCTAACAGTGCTGTGAACCAAAACTTCACGCCAGTCCTCCTTGCCTATGCGCGGCTCTACTGTTTTGCGCATTTGCGTCTAATAGCGCCACTCAAAGCGCTAACTCTCGATAAGCTGCACAAGACACTCCGAGACTTCAAGTTGTACGCAAAGCGCATTGGAGACATCATTGAACTTGCAAGATATGTGTACGCAAACCCAAATCTGCCGGATAGAAACAACGATGGTACTCTGGACAACCTAAAGAAATTAGTAGTTGAGTATGTTGTATGTAACATCGACATGATCGGGAAACACGACGAATTTGTTGCATATCTAGAAGAGGGCGGTGAATTTGTGGGAGATTTCTGGAGAACAGCAAGGGATTATATGGCTTGATATACCTGAATCGCATCCGTCCGAGACTGCGTACGTTGCATGCAGTAACTTCAAATATTCGTAACGACCCCTCTCTAAAAATGACGATTTCATTGTTGCCTTCGCGCCTGGATTACAGAGAGTCTTGTTTCAAAGCAGAACGGATCGACTTTTCTGTAGCACCACTGTCAAGTTTGTACCACTGTTCAAATGTATGCATTCCTTCGTAGTGTACATGTCTGTTGTTAGCAGCAACTTGATCTAGTCTGCCTTTACTATATACTATTCAGAACAATAACTCTTGTGCTTATTAACCATAGTTTAGGCTGTTTTGACAATTATATGCATCAATCTTTGTTGGTATAGGAGAAACGGGAAACATATGAGGGACATACAGAAACGACAATTAGCGAGGCTCTGATGTTTCACTTTAATCAGTGTTCGGCCTTTTCAAGATTGAAAACCTTCAAATTCCAAATCTTTCTGTTTCCCATCCAATGTCTCCCGGGGCTGACCAAAATTATGAAAGCAAAAGCCCTTATAAGAATTTAAATTCATTTGAGTCGTTATACAGCATCTATAGAGATTCTCATTGAAGAGAAATCTTGCATACAGTATTGAAGCGCCATTTTCGAGAGAATGAAAATTGGAACATAAAACTACGAAATTTGAATCGAGTAAATTGATAAGGTAATCGAATGAAGCAAAGTGAATAAGAAAGATGAGATAAATTGCATTAACGTCGCCATTTCAAACTAACTACATTGAGCTGAAACTGTGTTCTTATTTATGTAGATATATTGACTCGACGACCTTTCTCAGTCCAGTGACACTTCCTTCTTAAATGAAACCACATATCACGTGAATACTTAGGCACGTATGGGCAGAGCTCTAAAGATGACTAAATCTCTCCTTTACACTAAACAAACAACTTCCTTCTTCCTCCCATCAAACTCTCCCACATCCCAATCCCTCAACCACTCACTACAAAAATAATCCCTCCGACGATACTCCACTCCTCCCCCCCAATCTCTACCCTCTTAACAAGCAAACCATGCAAATACACAACCCCCTCCCTCCTTCTCACAAAAAGCGGAACAATACTCTCTGCACCCGTACCGCACGTAATTATTGCCCTACTTTCACAGTCCCTTTCCATAACATCATCAATATCCCACCCAGAGACCTGTGTTCGCGAAACTGAAAGCCGCGCATGTTTGAGACACGACACAAATGGCAGGCCTTCCCACTCGATATCAATATCGGTAATAGCGGCTTTCCAGATTATATCCGCGGGGTCGAAATCGATATCGGAGGATATGTGTTGGATATCGGGTCTTGCGATGAGTTCGATGGATGTCCAGCACCATGTTGGTTGTTGGGGGACTCTTGGTCCACTCGCATGCGGCAGATACCAACATAGATGTAGTACAAGATCTTGTTTCCAGAGACCGACGATCGGTACGTCTCCAGATGCAGACTGCCAGAACTGAATGAGGCCCGCGAGGGACGGTAAAGAGTCAGTGGACTTTGTGAAATCGCGACTGAAGAAGCCGGAGAGGATATCCCACCAGGATTGGACGCGGTGCGAGCTTGTGGAACATGATTCGATGTCGTAGAGAGGTGTGGAGCTTATGCTTCCTTGATCTGTGATTGAGTTCGGGAGAAATTGACTCGGTGTGAGGGCGAAAAGGCCGTCTTCGGATTCGAGAGAATGGTGGCATTGCCAAATCATGTGGCCGTTGACGAAGTAGACTATTCGTTGTGCGAGGAGAATTTCTTGGAATATCCAGCCGCGGGATTGGATGGGACAGTCTTGGAGCTCGAATTCAATGGCGCTGTTGGACTCTCTGCGAAGAAATAGGCGTCTGTGTTTCGTTTCGTTTCCTTGGCTTTCGGATCGTGATAGTGCTGTTGATGATGGAGTGAAAATAGGGATATTCATCGCTGACTCGAGCATTGTGTCAGTGCTAAATCCTTCGGATGAATTGGATGCAGAGGCAGCGCTGAGAACAATGTCTGCAGATTGATAAATAGAAGCCATCTTAGCAGCTTCTCGCTGCCAATCCTCAGGGCAGTCTTGAATGATACAAAGTGAGTCAATCCAAAGATAGCGGAATCCTAGGAGCTGGGTGATGCGAACTGCGTCGTAGAAGGTTTTTGGAAGTGAACAAAGTGGAATCTCTTTTTGATGAGCAGATAGATTCTGCTTTTTCGTACATATAGGAGGTTTGCTTTTGCCCCACTTTGGATCGTTGTCAGTAGCATTTGTAAATAATGGGCAGAGCACATACACAATGACTCAACGCGAGATATTTGATTCGGCCTCTGACGGCGCTTGGATTGACGAGAACTGCATATTCAGTAGTTCTGTCAGGGTCGATATAGATTATACGTGCTGGCAGAGTATCATGGAGAGATGCAAGTCGTTCTGATCGGCAAGCAGCGTGCTCATCTTTGCATCGTTTCAACCATGATGTAACGGTTGGAAGTCGTTGTTCGATACTAACAGGTTCTGAATAGGTCCAAAGGGGCCTGATTATTCTGCCATCTCCATCTTATACCGTTAATTTAGGCCAGTAGTCTGAATGTACGTAGGCAAACATGTAGATACGACCTACCTATATCGTATGTAATCGCAAACGCGATCTTGCTCCCACAATCCTCAAGGGCGAGACTGAGCGGAATTTCAACACCTTTCCTAGCAAGTTGTCTGTAAACTGAAACCTGAAACATCCAACTTGAGCACTGCTCAAACGCATTTGTGCTGCTGTAGATCCTCGGGACGATATCAATTTGAGTACGGCAACCCTGATTTTCATATTCGATATATTCCTCGATTTTGTGTCTGCCCAGCCAAGCGCTGAATTGGTGGCAGAAATCGCATTGCTTAGCCGAATTCAATAACGAGAAGATAGATGCATGGTGACTGAAATGCATGAATTCGTCTGTCAGACAACGATCTGCAAATGTCTCGCAGTAGTCGCATAATAGATGCTGCTGGACCTTAGACATGTCCAAAAAAAAAAAAGGAAAGATATGTAATATCTCAAGGTAATAATAATACAATCGATGAAAATGTGATGAGCTACGGAGGTACGAATTCTCGAAGATGCTGCCGTCCCTGTCTACAAGAATGATCAAGACGGCGCTTAGCTTGTCGCTCGCGCATGCTGAGGCCTGTTTAGCTGTAACAGTACTATTTTTGGCAAGTGTAGGCGGCTACGGAGATAAGTACCCATGTATGATCAAACATGATGTATTAGTCCACACTTATTGGACAGGAAAAGAAAAGAGAACAAACACATCTATGGTATCAAAATTAGCCTTATTTATTTCCCAAACATGCTTGCCTCGATACCAATCAACGTACTTACACGCACTACACATAGAAACGTATAATGTGTATTCCATTTGGACATTTCATTCCTCGGTCAATTGACGACTTATCATTTATTCCTTGATTCCTTCATTCACAATGAGTACTGCATACACAAGTTCCGAATGTTTTTATCTCATCTTTGCTCTTTCGTTCCATTCCTCTCGGATAAAGACGAAATGCCGATGATGGCTTTTATCATATATGTGTGAGGGGGAGAGTGCTTTGAGTTTGAGTTCTACGGAGATAGGATGTCTAGCTAGGATGTGCTATGACATGATATGATGTGATGGAATATAAAATAATGTCATGAGATAACACACATGGCATTCAGTTGCTCCGGTTTTTTTTTCCTCTTCGATTTTTTCCCTTTCTTCATCTCTGTCTTTGCACTTCTGTGCCTTTCCACTTCTGTGTCTGTGTTTCCCTGTTTCTGTTTTGTGTGGTTCTGCCGATTGATCTTTTTTCCCCTCTTTTGATTCTGTTTTATTTTGGGTCAATGCAGTACGGGAAACCACTTTCGGGAAACCAGTTACGCTGTCGTCTCGTTCAGTTGCGGATGTGCCACTATTCTCCATATACCAATCTAATCAACCCCTTACACCTGGCGCTTAACCCCTGGGTGCGTTCTCAGTTGAATAGACGAAGGGATGAATGCAAGTCCTTCCCCAACTAGCTAGTATAGACCCTCCCCTTTGATCTCGGCAAATAACGCCAGCCTGTTCTGTCTCTGCATGAGGACGCAGGTGGTCAATTTAGTTAAGCATCCCCATTTCCTTGCCCGCCCTGGATTGCTGATTACGATTTAGCTTGCGGCGGGGTCTTCTGCCATGCGCCTGATTACCAGAGAGTACCGAAATGCAACTTGGTAACGAAACTTCAAACTTGCGTAAGTTCAACAAAAAGGGGCAGACGCCACGGGGGACGTGGTTCAAGCAAGCATATGCGCTGCTTAGAACTAGTTAAATAATTTCAATATAAAGAAACAAAAAAAAGAAGCGAGCGAAAAGCTCAAGCTAAATTGCGAGGTATTGTTGTAGAGAACGTATGGGATTGTTGATCATATGTGATCCAACGCCCGAACTGTAAAATATGTCAGATTGATAGGGAGAGCAAGCACACCCAACACTTACGCTTGATAACTTGTAGCCAATCCGGAGAATGCGCTCGATTCTGGATTTGATGGTGGAGGCAAGCTCTAGATTTCGGTCGTCTTCGTCGTGCTCTCGCTCAAACCAATGTTCCGGAAAATACGATTCACTCCAGATTTGTCCACGAATCCAGTAATCGTCTGGAAGAGGGAGGTTATCATTCTGATCCAACGGAAATATTGACCCGGAGAAGGCGTGTTCTGATCGTTCGGACTTCATGAGGGCCGTAAGAAAGGTAGCAATTTCAGTCCAAGGCGCAGGGTCAATAAGGGGAGCAACGTATGGCATCGACGCGACGCTAGAAAGAAACGCAAAGAGGATGTGGACGTGTGGTAGGACATTCTTGTCTCCAATGCGCCGAAGCACAGTTGACAGTGTGGATATTGTCAAAGAATATGCCTGTGAAAATGTAAAGTCCCTGGAAAGTTCTTCAAGTTTTGTAGTAACTTCAATGTGGGTCATGGGCGGAGGTGATTGGCTTCCCGAGTCTCCAGCCGGACTAGATGATCCAGTGAACGAGTGGTTCTGCCCCCTTTGTTTTGTACGAGAGATGATATCACGGAGGGCGGAGTGATCTGACCCGTAATCAAAGAGTGATGTCAAATTAATGACCCCAATGTAAGTTCCTTGCTCTTTCCACTTTGCTGTGACACGACCTATTTGACCATCAAGCTGGCCCAGAAAAGCATTCTGGGCGCTCTCGAACTCTCCCAGGGTTAACTTCTTATAGAGAATGGCATGGGAAAGGATAAATACAGTGTCGTAGGGCAGGGCTTTGACGAGGGTTGATTTAGACATTTCGAGAACTGGATCCAATGAAGTCAGGATTGATTCGCGAGCGCTCGGAAACGGTGTGACGCAGTTCAAGGATTTTGAATAATAACACAATTGTAGGAGAGGATTTGACCTGGCGAGGATGGCCAAATGATGGTATAACCGGCCAGTTGTGGGGTTCTTGTCCGCTGCTTTGCTGTACCAGGAGCGGGCCACATTTGCCCATGTATCACGGTCCCGAATATCATCGTCCTCAATGGCCATACGGTAGCGTCCAAGGTCTCCTAGGCATTCTATCCACGTATCCTCAAAAGCTGGAACTGTCTCATAAAGCAGGGCGACCATCTGGTATGCCAAGTAAATGAAGGCCAACATATAATCCATACTGGCGGGAAGATTACGACGTAATAACTCAAGAAATTGGTGGATCCCGTGCTTCCACATCCGGGCGGGCATGGAATACTTTGAAGCCAGCCGCCGTAATGCAGGCGAAGCTGATGGATGTTGAGAAGCTAAGAAAAAGTCGTGATGCTCGTGGAGGAGAGTCCGGTGTAAAGCAATAAGGGCCTGCCAATGTTCACTTTTGAATTCTGGCAGCGAGCCAGGTTCTGCATTATCCAAGGCTGTTTTCTGTGCCTGATCGACATCTATGCATTTGTTCTCGACCATGGTCAGTCCTGCGTAGATACTCTTTACCTCATTTGAAAGCTGCTCCTGCGAGATGGGTCGTGAATCAGGCTGTAACAGGAGGTTTGGATATCGCGGATCAAAGCGCGGAAATTCTATAACGCCTGGTTGACGTTGGGATTGAGAGACTGACTGGGTGCGAGCATTATTTGAGTGGGAAGAATGATTCCGTTGAGGTAATGGGCGATGACTAGCCTGTGAGGTTCCCTGCTGCAATGATTGAGAGTGGCCTTGCTTGGGATTAAACAAAGACTTGGAAGACGAGCGGCCTTGGGAGACGGACGGATATATGTCTCTTGCGTAGTCTGGGTCGTAGATGTCAGGGTTGGCGGAAACGGCTTTGCCACGGTGCGTAGGTATCTCTGAGTCGGCATATCTTTTCTTAGAAGCAGCAGGAGATGTGCGATTATTGACCGGATCCAATGACAAATTACCAAAATCAGGCGTCGTAGTTCCACCAGCGGTGGCTTCGGATGACTGGTCAGCTACAGCCTTGCTACATGAGGGAATTCTAGTCAGAAACTCGGTGCCTGAGGGACAGTACGGCCATTGGGAAAAACGCCGCATTGACCGCAAGCTTGGAGACAGGCCCACTTACACCTTCTTTACGTCTTCTCTGATTTGAGCACGAACACGGGTTGGATCTAGTCCCTTGAGTTTGGAGGCGTGTTTCAGCGTCACGTGATCCTGCAACAGGTCGAGATTGTGGAAGCTCTCTTCATGATCCGAGTACGGACAAGGAAAGGAGTCTGATCGTGTCTTTTCAGCCGCCGTCTTTTCCTGAGTCCTCAACGCATGTATGTATCGGGATTGAAGGTCGGTCATGTCCGCCAGCTCGCAAGTTGGAACAACAACCTGCGTCCTGAGACGATGATAATGGGTGGTGGCGAAGACGGGTGAAACCGTTCAAGCCAGATAACGAGCGTCCTAGATAGCAACTGGCCGCTGTGGTATTCTTTTCACCTGACACCATTTAGCCTTTGGTGTTGGGTTTGCTCGGTTAGTAGCCAATGCCCTTGGTAGCCAATAAATCCGGTGTAGGACAGCGTGACCCCACTGGCTGGAAATTTGGCAACGCAAACTGATTGCGTCGACTGGACATGTGCTGGATTGGGCAGAGTGGTCGATTTCGATTTTCAGCCCCCAAAAAAGAGGTAAAAAGAGGGGCGGGGTCGAGGGGAGGAAGAGAAGTTATTTAAATGCAATTGCGCCTAAAGTGCAACGCGACGGGAGATGGTTGCACGGCTGCCGCCTGGCAAGAACAGGCGGTAGCGCGAGGGGAGGGAGAAGAGGACGCAGAGTGAAAGCCTGCCGGTAACAAGAAGTTGAAGCTGGTGATAGTGGGCCACAGAATAGCTGATACCGATGAAGTTGCAAGGTTTTTTTTCGAGCAGAGACGTCGCGGTATAAGGATGAGCAGAGCCGCACGGGTGCGATGAGGAGACGAGTAGGCTCGCCGCCGCCGATGCGAACCATCTTAGGCAGCAACCACTTGCCAAAAAAAAAGGCAACCGTGGTGCATACGCCTCGCCCCCCCTTACCCCCTTCCCCCCTTTCCGAAGCATGCACACCCATGGATCGTCTGTGTATCATAGGGATCGATGTCTCCTCTACGCCCGCATTTGCCTTCTCGCTGACCGTTGCTCACACTCGCTGGCTTGGGCTGATGCTGCGTATCCATCACATCGCACTTATGAGGCCCTCGTGGGGCAACAGCAAGTGAATGGCTCCTGGGACGGTCGGAGCTGAATTGCATGTGTCCGTTTGCCTAGTCCATGATGCTAGCTTTATACCATTCGACCAGAGCCTCATACAGGCGGTGACGCGCTTCACATGTCGTTGGCTGTGGCAGATCTGCACGAGGCACGCACACGCGCCCTTGTGCTTGTAAGATTCTCCAGGTCGCCCCTTCAATGGACAGACGCATAACCACAGAACATTGGAATGGATACGTCACCGTAACCTTTGCAAATGGGGGTCCTTCTCACGAACCATCATCCATCTATCATCATCATCATTATCATCATCATCATCCGTCTGACTTGGGGTGGGACGCCACCAGAACACCAGGGGAGCGCTGACAAGATCGAAATGACCGACGTCGACGGCCCAAACCAACTACGTACGCATGCGCACACGCATATTTCGTACATGTTATGAATCTCCAACTCTATTTACTCCTGGCAAGCCTGAATCAATCTCCGCCATATTACTTCCCCATCAATACAAATCATTCAAGACAGGAATCTTGGTACTACATCCATTTGCTCAGCCGCCATGAGGAGCTTTTGCGACACCACATCCATTCAGATCCAACCTCATCTTTGCCTTTCCCATAGGCATTGGCTCCTGATTACAGCGCAGGTGGTACATATTTGGACAGTCCTGCTTTCCCTCTTGTTTTGGCTGGCGCTTCGTCCCTGGGCACAGTCGCACAGCCGGACCAGCTTGATGGACATCTGGAACACAGTTTCAGGCAGCGGTTTGCGACAGCATCTTATCTGCTGCTCCACCAACAGATGGCTTATTTGCGGCGAGACTGCTCATTTCCGATCCGCAACCGGGGACAAGAGGCCGCATGCAAGCAAAAGGACCGTCTCCTACCACGATGAAGGCTTTCGAATATTCGAATTCAACCCACCCCTGGCCAGCTTCCATGGTTCCGAATCCCCCCACGTCAACCATTCACAAAGAAGTTCACATTGGACAACAATCCGCCTCAACACTCTCTACATGCTGCTAATGCGACCCGTTTCTCGCTCTTGTGCATTGCCATCGGACTCAACACCGCTCTGCTCGATGCATTGTTTTGGAAGGATGCATGCGCCCCAGCTGTGAGATACACGTACACATCACTACCCCAAAACAGTATGCTTTGAGCCATTCTCCACCCCGCACAACGTGGCACATTAAATCCATTACCTAGCTGTTACACCAAAGGAGAACAACACATCACCTGGCATTTCGTGTACGAAGGTATAGCGTGCCACCTGGTTAGAAGCTACGTTCCTGCTTCTCATTCGAGATAATGACGCAGGCACAACAGTTCCAACATGTCTAGTGCACAATTGCGGTATTATTCTCAGGCTGTCAGGCTCTAAGTTTCTACAGCCCTGCTGCTACCACCGAGGCCCAATTTTGATTGTTTTGATTGCAAACGCCTTTCAAAGGTTCTATACCAATAGAGCTTTCGACCGAATATGCACGCCTTCCGACACGATTCTTTATTCTCGCCGTCGGTGCGCTGGAGAAATTGACCTGTTCGTTCGCCTTTCCGGCCCGCCCGGTTGGGCACATGAATTAAGGATAGGTCTAAACTTTCATTAGATGCCTTGTTTGCGACTCGGCCTTTCACTGGAGCATTTTCTTCTATTCCACTTCCGGGGACGTCTTCTTGTGCCTTACGGTACTAGCCATGTCAACCTAAATCAATTCCGGCAGGGTGGCCATGACATAGGTAACTATGACCCCCGAGACGAGGTAAGTAAGAGGAAATAAAATGATCGACCGCAGCCTTGTGATTGATTACAATTGAGAGGCCGCTCGCTATTGCCTGAAAACCAACGGTTCCCTTGGATTTGAGCATAACTTTGAGGCTATCAAGATGGCTTGAAAAAGGCACAAGCCAGGAGTGCAAGCGGGTTCGAAGTAAGCGAGCTACGATGGGATAAATGTTGGGGGCTGAAATCCTGTGACAGATTTCTAGACTAATTCGATCCGAGTTTCGGATACCTTAGAACATTCCTCCAAGGGCTAAGCGTACCAAACCCTTGGTACTACTACCGTATTGTCAGCTTAAAAGCCTATTGTATAGGCGGCCTCCCAGTGTCTCAACGCGTTGGCAGTCGGAACATTGGACCTCCTCCTGCTCTGAGCCTTGGAATGCTTACACGAGAGCGAGTTCTCCGAAAACATTATCGCCTTCTCCCTCATTAGCCTTAGTTACTGGCTTTTAACAAATCTTCGCACCAAATTCGGAGATTGTCATTCGAAATATCTTATGACACTGAACAAACTCCTCTGCTCCCAATTTCGTATTTATTTTTTCCATCCAAGAGGCCGCGGCTATGCCCATCTAGTTGACGAGGCAAAACTAGGCAACCATGCTCTTACCCCAATGGCGCTTAGCACGTCTGGGAATGGCGTCAGCCTTTTTGAGAGATATTGAACTCCATGGCCTATCAACTAATTGATGGTGCCACCAGACTAGAGAGTTGCATGCCGCGCGGCATTACGAGGTGGGTCAGTTTGAGGTTGTTGTGGCATAATGTATGCAATGATCAAAGGCAAGAATGATAATACAAGGCTGACGAATCAGATGAGAGATTCGGCATGCTAATCGGGAGAATCCGTAGGGTCGAATGGATAGAGTGCATTCTGTTGGGATGTTCGCAGCAACAGGGCAATGTTGAGAAGGCTATAGGCCTAACGATATCATTCCTCAGGCTTAGCAAGCCGATAGATGATATCTAATTGGGGGTCCGATGAAGCAAGGCTAAGGCATTGAACTTAGCATATTTCGACGAACGAGCGGGAGGACCGGAATTGTCGAGAACACCCTCAAATCCGGAGGACAAAAGGACCACATGATAGTTTGCCTTCGGCACCAAACCCTGGAATTGTTGATCTAAAATTCTCAAGTGATGAGAAGGCGAAGAGAAAAAACGACTGTGGAGGACCAGAGATTCCGAGGAGCAAACCGCGATATGCGAAAATAAGGCAATCCTGTGCGTCATGAGATAATGGAAACTCAAAAGCGGAACGTAGTTCAGCGATTCCCTCCAAAAACAAACCTTGGGGTACTCACCGATCGCAAGCTTTCATTAGCCTTATAGCCTTTTGAGGGAGGTGCAATAACGATGGTCCAGCGGGGCTGAAGGTCGTTAACGGCAGGTGGATCGTGAAGATGTCACAAGCAGGGAAAGAGATGGAACGGCAACGAGCACAACGGACGACACAAACAAATGTGTCAACGAGAGGGCGGAGGGCGTGAGCATCCGACTTCGAAACAGGACAAAAAGATTCCGCCCCCATTCCTTATATACACTTAGATACGAGCTCGATAGTCTACTACATATATGAAATGCCCCTCCCCCCATCGGGACCGTCGGGTCGGCGCAGGATTCTATGGTATGGGTTAACGGCTCGGGCGCGTTTGCGTAGGTGGAAAGTGCCTCAGGCCGATGAACTGGTTTGACCGGTTCTTCAGGAACGGGTGGAATGAGTACCACGCGGGCGGGAGGTGGGGTAAGGAAGCGAGTGTAGATTCGGACGGTGGGACTGCATATATGATACATGATGCATGTATATTGCGTGGGGGCAATTGGCGTTCGAATGCGAAATCAAATCAAGGCATCATTTCGCAAGAGAAGAGAAGACCCAAAAGTTATTTTTCTTCATTCGGGTTTTCTTGCAAGTTTCCAAGAACGATCTGATGGTCGCCTGGAATAAGCAAGACGATTCGATGCGAGCGAGAGATTAGATTTCGGGCATAGCATTTGCTTTTGCCCGCAGATCCTCTGGTATTGCTGTCAGTGCGGGGATGGCCCGCAGTACCAATGTGGCCATGAGAATCCAATCGAATCGAATAACACATGGGCGTCCAGGACTCCGATTACGGCAAATGATGTCCTAGGAAAGCTGTGTACCCAGTGCCCAGAATACATAATGTGTGCGTATGAAGTGCAGTACCGACACGCTTTCCACGCCGGTTTTCGCAAAACGACAACGAGAGAGAGCAAGAGCAAGAACGAGAGGGCTTTCCGCTTGCCCAGTGGCGCATCGTCATGAATCCTTCCAACGCATCCGTCTTATCTAATCCTGCAACCACTTTGCTGTGCGCGGAATAGTCGTTGACGGGCCAAGATTGTTGCTTTTGGGCAAATCCGCTCGCAAAACGTATCCATTGATGTAGCGTCGAGCGAAGGCGACCAATCGCACAACATGGAGCTCGAAAGACGCTTTTTGGAAACGGTTCAGCAAACCTTCAATGGACCCAGAATCAAGCCTCACGCAGGATCCCAAGACCAAGAGAGAATCATCACAGTCGACGTTCAGATGCTTTCTTGAAGAACCTTTTGGTATGGAGGTAGGAGGAGGATGAGATATGCGCACATATGAGGTGAATGGCTGGCTGTATCTGGTCACGCTAGCCCCCTTTCCACCTAGTCCTTCTCTTATCGGTTGGCCATGATGCCCGAGGAGCCGACGACGACCGTCTCAGAAGTGCAAGCGCAGTGACAACGTCATGAATAATTCGTCCAAAGTTTCCACTCCATTCTCACTAGAACCACGGACCAAACCCGCTCGACCACGCTCTTGACAGCTGGCGCGTACTATCGATGCATCGTCTTCCTCGCTGGAACCTCTTCCCTCGTCTCCTTTCCTCTATCATTCTCAGCTCTCGTACCACTTCCACACGCACGCGATCAACAAGAGTGGGAAGCTGAAGATATACGTATGTACGCACGCCCCGAGCTCTTGGCGGTGAACGACCTCCCTCAACATCACCTTTCAGCTCCTCTGGCTTCACAACCTCCCGATCTGACGCATGGATTAGGCAAATACACTAGCGATGCTTCCGCGACTCTAATTGCACCTCGTACACATCTTCCCAGTCGCCCCGCGGCACCGATTGAATTAGGCCCCTTGTGTCCGGACGCGCATTCGATTCGACAATGGAGGCAAATACCAGTGAAGGGGCGTTCGTCGCGGACTCCGATATGGATCAGGCAGTGCTTTCGCGCGACAATGGCAGCTCGAGCCGAGGCCAGCATCTTGTGAAGAAATCAGGCGACAGTTCGCCGGCTCTGGAGTCCGTAAATGAAGATTCACCTTTGCTTGGAGACAATACGACCAACAGCCGGAGGGAGAGCACCGATAGTGACGGTCCAGATGGTCCTGAGTGGTTTGGAATAGCAGAGTTCAAAGGGTTGCCATGGTGGAAGAAGCCTTCTGTATGTACTCTGAATGAATACACTCTTCTTAATATCATATCTAACGAAAATGGGCAGATTTATTGGCTTCTGCCACCGTTTCTCATGTTCACGCTGGCATTTGGAGGCATTGTTGTTCCGAAGATCAACCTTATCATGAACTTGATATGCGATGAATACTATGCATCAAAAGCACCCACTAACGACGATCCTATATCGGGACCCATGGATCCAGGAAACCGATTTGATCGATGTCGAAACCCGGATGTTGCGTCTCGGGCTTCTCTTTTCCTACTCTATGCGTCCCTTATTTCTGGCATGTTGTCAGCTATTACGTCGCCGAAATTGGGCGCGTTGTCGGATCGCTATGGCCGTAAAAAGCTTTTGGTGCTGACAACCGCTGGTGTTTTGGTCGGCGAGATTATAACTATTTTCACTGCCAAATATCCACAGTCGGTTGATGTCAATTGGATCTTAGTTGGATATGCATTCGACGGTCTATGCGGATCCTTCATCGTGGGCATGGCACTCGCACATTCATATGCAACGGACTGCACACCTCCTCAAAAGAGGAATGTAGCTTTCGGATACTTTCACGCCTGTCTATTCTCCGGTATAGCCATTGGACCCGTTCTCGCAGGCTATCTCATCAAAAAGAGAGAACCCATAGTCGGCAAGACCGAAGCCGTACTCCTAATATTCTACATTGCACTCGCCCTCCACTTGCTCTTCATCCTCTTCCTCGTTTTCGCCGTCCCTGAATCCCTAAGCAAAAGCCGCCAACTCGCCGCTCGCGAAAAGTACGAAGAAGAAAAGCGCCACCTTGGCCCCGCCGCCGACTACATCAACCAACTGCGCTCCATCAACCTCTTCAAGCCGCTCAGAATCCTTTACCCAACCGGCCGTGGCTCCAGCCCAGCCCTCCGCCGCAATTTGATCCTTCTCGCCGCTACAGACACCATCATGTTCTCCATCGCCATGGGCAGCATGGGCGTAATAACCATCTACGTCCGCAACCGCTTCGGCTGGCAGGAATGGGACACCAGCAAATACACCAGCATCATCAACAGCTGTCGCGTCATCGCTTTGCTCGTTGTTCTCCCCACAGTAACCCGGCTTGTGCGCGGCAAAAAGGGGACGAAGAATCAACCGAATTCCGGCACGGATACGTTTGATCTGGCGATCATTCGCACAGCTATTTTCTTCGATATGCTGGGTTTCCTCGGCTTCTCCCTCGTGCGCGACGGCAATCTATTCATTGTGTCCGGGGCAGTGGCCTCATTCGGCGGCATGGGGAGTCCGACGCTTGGTTCGGCACTCACGAAACATGTACCTGCTGATCGGGTGGGACAGTTACTGGGAGCGACGGGGCTTTTGCATGCGTTTGCGCGGGTGCTGGGACCGACGGTGTTTAATGGAATTTATAGTGCTACCACGGATAAGTTTGAGCAGACGGTTTTTGTGTGCTTGGCCGTGACGTTTGGGGGCGCGTTTGCGTGTAGTTGGTTTGTTAGACCGCATGGTGAGTACTACTTTTCTTTCCCCTCCTGGTTTGGGTTGGGTTGGGGGCAGTGTGTTTTGGATGAGATAGGACTTGGCTGACTTTTGTAGTTTATCTTGAGGATCTTGAGGAGGATGGCTCGCCTTCGCCGTTGCTGGCGTCTGAGCGTGTCGAGGGAGAGGCTTAGGTTGCCTCTGCTTCTTCGCGGGATATTCCTGAGCACAACGCATCGAAATATGCGTCTTTTTCTAGCGGATTGCTTGTTGCGCCACCTATCAGCCCGCTATATGTGTTAGATCCTAGATCTTGGCGTTTCCTTACGGTACACTACCTTGGTTCCAGTTTGTTATTTGCTTGATTTATTGCATGATTGCATTGCAATCTACGGATTGCTTTATATCAGTACATATTTCCTTTTTTGATACCAAAGGGAGGTAGCAGCGGTGGTGGTTGGGAGTGTATTCTCAGCGCTGTGAGTAGTAGATGGTATGATATGCATAGGGTGCATGGTGAGCATGGTAGAAGGGAAAGAAGCAGAGCGAGTATTGTAGAGTAGAACTGGTAACGTACATACACAAATACATATGAACAATCTACGTATGTTATAAAGAACATACCCTTTCGAACATCCTTTACTCATGAAGCCTACAATACTCCACCTAATTTACTGTATTCAACCCAAGCATCATTTAAGGAGTTTATAGTTCCGAAATAACAGCTTCACATTTCCCATTCGTACTCGCCTTATTCAGCTTTTCCGTTCTGGTCTCGGGTAGGATTTCTTCCCTGGACAAATGAACGAAATAAATATATCTATCTCTATGCCTACTCACCCATGTGCATGTCTATCCGTTTCCATCAACATACACGCCATTCCTCAACCCAACTTAACAACGTCAAATTCTAGATACAATGTGTACCAACCCAAATCAAATCAAACTGAACCAAAAGCCTCCCATAGAATCCGGTAACTCCCCTCCAGGAAAATGAAACAAGACATTGAAGGGAAACAACAAACAACAAACAGAAAAACCTCAAAATGATTTCTCCAAATCCATAGAAAAAAAACGTCCATTCCTTCGTCCGCCACTCCACCCCTTCCGTATCCCAGAGCTAAATTTGCTACAAACACAACATATAGCACTCTACACCCCTCTGCTTCCCTCCTCCCTCCCTTCCCACACGCATCAAACCATCACACCAAACTCCCACCCTACCAAACAACCCCCAAAAGAACCCCAACTCCCACTGCTCAACTACAGATCCAATTCCATCTTCACCGACTTGCGAAAAAAAAACCCCACACGATGATAGAATTCTCAGCCCAGTTACGGGAGACAAATACATGGACGTATATAAATAGACGGATAGATCAAGGGATAAGTACGTGGTAACTGTATAGAAAATGAAGAAGAAGACCAGCTACGAAATACAGGGATACCATAACCAGATTTTCTGCGTTACTGAAGTTGAAAGTAAGAAAGAACAGAATACAAGAATACTTTGCAAATCTACAAGACTAGGAAACCAAGATGATGGAAAAGGGAACAAAAAAATTATTTATTCAACGTGAGGTGAGCATGTATGTGGCAGATATTAGGAGAAGAAAAGGTTTCTTTTCGTTCAAGATCACTTCATTTGAATTGATTTGAAATGAACTCGTTTAATTTGATTTGATTTGACATGATATCCATTATATCCACAGTCAATCCATCAACATCAGAATCCTCACAAAGAAACAGATAACCCCATCTAGAAATCTGTCACATCACCATTTCCCCTTCCCCTTCTTCTTCCCCCCCTTCTTCGCTCCTCCTCCACCTCCCCCACCACTCTGTCCCGCCTTCGCCTCCCCAGCCTTCTCATCCGCAACGGGTCCACCCTGCGTCAACCCCTCCATCCTCTTTTTCCCCTTCTTATTCTTCGGCTTGTAATATGTGCGATCCCGCAACGGCAGCCACCGCTCAGGGTCAATCTTCTTGTTAGGATCGAAGTCCTTTGGCTGGCGACTCTTACGGATCTTCTTTGTTCGGGACTCTTGGGAGGTTTCGGCGGGCCGTTTTCGTGATGTGGTGGTCAGTGTTGTGGACGATGGGCCAAGGGACGGTACACCTGCGTTTTCGAGCGCGGCAATGTCGACATCGGCGGTGAGACGCTCGGCCTCCGGGAGTTGGGACAAAAGCTCTGGAGAGATTTTGGAGGGGTCAGAGACGGAATAAGCAGCGATGAGACCGGCGATGGCGGCACGGTCGCTGTTGTCTTCGTTGTAGAGGCTGGAAAATAGCTCACCAGCTTGAGCGATGGATTCCTCGCTGTGAGTGTCGAGCAGAGCGGTGCCAGCGGCGATGATGAGGGATTTGGAGGTCGATTTTGACTTATGACGCCAATACTTTGCGGCCTTTGCGAGCTCGGATTTGGAATGGGGATGTCGGCCTTGTTGAGCGTAGAGGGATACGAGAGTAGCCACGAGACCGGGAGCATGTCGAACGTCGAGGTCAGATGCTGTACCGGATTGTTCGAGGCGTTTGAAGAAGGATTCGAGAAGGTGGGTCGCGGCAGCGAGATTATTCGTGAGCACATAAAGGTTGGTGATTGTCAGGAGTAGTCCGACGTCACTTGGTCGCTTTTCTAGAAGCAGCAATATCTCTTTCAGGGCAGCTTTGTCTGTGCTATCTTTGGTATGAGCCGCTGCATTCAAAACCGAGGCAGCGTTGACAGCGGGCGATAGCGTTGGTGCCGGTGATGCGCTAATGAGCTTCGACGTTGAAGAAATGACACCCTCTACCTTCCGGGACATAACATCTAGAACATACTCGTTTTGACGTAGCGTATTGGTTTGTGTTGAGAAGAATTGGTCAGTCTTTGGCGGTAGCGGCGAAGAATGAAAGAGACGATGAGAAAGATAGGGATTCGTGTGCTCCTTGGATGCGGCAATGCTATTCACTTGAGCGATGTAGCGAGTTGACAACTCCTTGATTTCGGTGAAGGGAATGGTGGTTGCGAGTTCCTCGGCTTCGTCAAGCTTGCCCATGTGCGTTAATACATAGACTTGTTGCACAGTAATCGGAAACAATTCTTGCTGCTTTTCGGCGTCTGACATCTCCGTGAGCGCATTGCAGAGATCTATGGAGGTTAGCTTGGGAAATTTAAGATACTATATTGAGCTTACCTTTTGCACGTTTCAGACAAATATGGCCCTGTGCAAACTCTCCCCGTGAAATGCTTCCACAGGCGGCATTATACGCCGTCTCAAACACTTCGAGATCTTCCCTGTCCGGCTTTTTCTTCTGTGCCAAATCCCCCCTTCCCGTCCACTCTAACTGTGCATCCACGGCTCCGGAATTGATCTTGATATCGTACTCTTCTCCTTCCGCCGACTGGCTGGCGAGCTGTTTATATACTTTGGCCGCTTGCTCGAAATCCTCGGATCGGTAGGCCTGCATCCACCCATTAGCTTCCATGTATATTCCCACTCGTGAAAACACCTACAGCCTGGCCCAAAACATGCTTCATAGCGCGACTTGAGTCATCTACCGCCGCGACTTCCACTGCCTTTCCGGCATTCCCTGACCTGTACAGCGCATATGCGTACTCAAACCGGGCCTTCTCTTGCAACGATGGAATATCCTCAAACACCTTCACGGCATCTTCGTATCGATCAAGATGTAGTAGCGCTACAACCTTCGCATGATGGGCGTCTATGTCGGTTTTGGATTTCTTAATAGCTGCATTGGCAGCTTTGAGGATCTCGTCATGGTCCTCGAGAGAGGTTTGGGCGAGGAGGGAAGCGAGGGTTTTCACAGATGCGGACATGGCTGAGTGATCCTATTTCGTGTCCATAGAGAGGGTGAGAGGGTGAGAGGCTGGACTACGGGTTCTGAAGCTGGTCAATGGATGGGGGGTGGGGTGAAAGGTGCTCTGTGGTGGTGCGTGCCTGTGCTGTGCATCGATGTCGCGGGGAAGGTGGGATGCTCGCTAAAAAGTTCCACATGGTCTTGGCACGATCTATCATTGCCGTATTCCATGTTCCGATAAACATAGGGTTCACCGCGAGGAGACGGAATTTCATCAAATGTTTTATGATGCGTATAGGTCGCAATCATCTAAACGGCTCTTGATAAATTTCTGATAGAGATCTCGGTTGGAAGCACCGGATTATGTTACTCCCCTCTAAAGAAGCCCCGATGCAATTTTGTTATACAAATCCTCCTCCAGGTATAAAACGCCATCCAAAGTTCTATAAACGCCAGCGCTATGCAATTACTAAAATCAAACATCCACAAATTCGTCCTCGTCTGATTCATCTCCGCCATCACCTGTTGAGGCAGCCGGTGTGACTCCATTGGCAGGTGATGGGGCCGCTGAAGACTCCATCTTGACTCGCTTCGCGTCCGGTAGTCCGCCCATGTCGGGTGTAGCCGCTCCAACAACCACGTCCTCGAACTCATCGTCATCGTCGTCATCATCGTCCTCTTCCTCCTCCTCTTGTTTACGGCGATCTGCCTCAATCTTGGCATAGATGTCGTCCAGATCAGTCACCATAGAGGCCTTCTCCTCAGCCTGTTCCGCCTTCAGACTCGGCGTCAACGCACCATTAAGCTCGCTTTTGACGGCGGCGGCGCCATAGTCCTGATTGGTAATAGTGGACTTGGTATGCCATTCCGGAAGGAGATTCTGCTCAGCGATCTTGGCCTGGCGCTGTGCCTCCTGGATGCGCTCGGTTTCGGACTGTTCTGAAGTGGTGGATATGGATACTGCGATCTTTTCCGGTGCACTGGCAATGCCTCTGACCGAGGTGGGCCGTCCGGACATGGCCGTAACCACTTCGTGCCTAGCAACTGGATTGAGCTCCTTGTCACGAGGCAGCTCAATGGCGCCCTCGACTGCGGCGGAGCCTTCAACGGCAGGAATTACAACATCGTCAATTTGCTGCATCAGGCTGAGAATGGGCTTGAAGAATTTGTTGAATTTGGCGGGTATATCTCCGCTCTCTTGGTTGCTAGCCTCGTCATGGAGTTCGTCCAGGGGAGCACCACACTTCTTGCACAGAAAGCCGCTGCAGCGGCCGATGACGGGGTCCAGGCTGTCGACGACCTCGAGAGCAGTCCACTGGGCCTTGCATTTCTTGCAGTTGAATTCCTTCTTCTCTTGCGAGGGCTTGACGTCTTTCTTGATGCGCTCATCCAGGATGTGTAGTCTGTACTTGGTCGCATCGATGGCACGGCGGTAGTCGATGTAGTAGTATTCGCGGTTGGTGGCTTTCATGGCGCCTTCACGGACTTCCTGGCGGGAGAATCTACACGTGTCAATAGCTATTGCTCGCAAAAGCTACTACATAACAGTCTTCACCTACACTGAGATCAGCCCTCCCTCTCGCAGCTTGCCCGTTATCTTCTGCGCGCCCTTTTGGTTCTTCCCGCCGTCCAACACCTGCACCAAGTCCTGGATGGTGAGGGCTCCATGGAATACCAGCGCATCGACAACGACAATGTGCTCGGTCTCGTAGAACATGCGCACAACTGTCTTTACGAACTGCTTCGCGAGCTGCAGAGGATCTGACATGGTGGAGGACAGAAGGAGAATTGCGCGAACGTTGGATGAAGGGCCGGGGGATATTGGTTGGACGGGCAGCCTGGTGGAAGAGGGAGGAAGACGTAGATGGCGGAAATGTTGCGAGGCTGCGAGGTTGACAAGTTGTTGTTTGTTGGGGACAGGACTTCTCTGATGGAAGCCTGTGGTGCAGCGTTCTAGATAGTCAGCCTTTTCGCAATGCCGCAGTTGGAAGTTCGGTGGTTCGGGTACCTGAAGCCAGTGCCAAGCCCCAAGGCGGTGAAGAAAGCGGCGAGTTCGGCGAGTCGGAGCGGTGCTGCAGCCAAGCCGCTTCTGTTCCTGGGCTCGGATTGGATTGGAGAAAATCGAGAGAGCTGCTTGCTGCGAAAAAATCCCCCCCCACATCGGACGGTCAATGTCGAGGATAGCCGATCCTCTTCACTCTCACCCTCACCTTCTCCTCTCCCCGTCTTCACTCACCTCACCCACGCTCACTGCCCCATGATTGTTGTTTGCCCGCCACAATGGAGCAAACTTCTCACTCGTCCACTCCAGCTGCGGCGCCCGCTCCTGCCAATGCGGACAGTCAGGCCAGGCAGGACCACCGGCGCAACGACAATTCTCCGCACGGCCACCACAAGCGCAAGTTCGACGACCGCGACCGCAGGCGGGGAAACTCGAGGAAGCTACAGCATGGAAGCCGTCCTAATAAGAAGAGGAATATGGGACGCGAGGAGCATTTGTAAGTCGTCTGTTGGTCCCAGTTGTGTGCTTCCTCTAACTAAGAGAAAGCCGAGGCCAACTAGACCGCCGTGGCCGTAATGAAGAACACCAGGCCAAGCGCAAAAAGAAGGAAGAGAACGGTGATGATCAGGATTCAATATTGCCATCCGCCTTCCCGCAGGACGAGGTCGAAGCCGAAGAACGGAGACCCAAGCGCAAAGTCGCCGTCATGCTGGGCTATTCGGGCACGGGATACAAGGGCATGCAGATCGACAACAAGCAAAAGACCATCGAGGGAGATCTGTTCACTGCCTTTGTTGCCGCTGGAGCCATATCCAAGGCCAATGCAGACGATCCGAAGAAGTCGTCGCTGGTCCGCTGCGCCCGAACCGATAAGGGCGTACACGCTGCTGGCAACGTGATTTCGCTGAAGTTGATTATCGAAGAAGATGACATTGTTGAGAAGATCAACAGCCACCTCTCCTCACAAATACGAGTATGGGGTATCCAGCGTACCACCGGATCTTTCAGTTGCTACCAGGCCTGTGACTCGCGATGGTACGAGTATCTCATCCCGACACATTCATTCCTGCCCCCGCATCCGTCAAGTTTCCTGGGAAAGAAGCTGGAGGAAGATGCTCAGCAAAAGGGCGATGTCGAAAACTACCGCAAACGCCAAGAGGAGGTTGCCAATTTCTGGTCCGAAGTGGAAGAAAGAGATATCAAGCCACTCTTAGAGTCACTCGACGACTCGATACGACCCCTTGTGGAAGAAGCGCTCTACATCGCAGAAGCATACCGCACTGTAGAACCTGATGAGGCCATCGATGGGGCGACAGAAGAAGCACGAAAACAACTAGGCATTACAGAACCCAATGACCCTATTCAGTCCACAGAGGTCCCCGTTGCTCCCGTCGACCCAGTCGCTGATATAGAGACCAATGGTGCATCCTCCGCACCTGCCTCTATCCCCCCTACATCCGTCTCCTCCACAATCTCGACGATTGAGGCCCAGCAACCCTCACTCACCCTCAACGACTCTACCGACGGGACCATCGTCCTCCCCCCGTCCGTTGTGAACAAGGCCGCCCTCGAAACCGCCATCAAAGCCCTCAAAGCTGCCTACATGAACGCCAAAAAGGCCTACCGTATATCGCCCGCTCGCCAGCAACGTGTCCAAGACGCACTGAACCTCTACCTCGGCACTCACAAGTTTCACAACTACACCATCCAGAAGCGCTTCAACGATCGCTCAGCCCAGCGCTTCATTAAGTCCTTCAAAGTCGCCCCCAAACCCATCATCATCAACGACACCGAATGGCTCTCCCTCAAAGTCCACGGCCAATCATTCATGATGCACCAGATCCGCAAAATGGTCGGCATGGCCGCCCTTACCGTGCGCTGCGGCACGAACCCCAAGATCATCGAAGAGAGTTTCGGTAACGTCACAGTTCGCATACCCAAAGCACCTGGACTGGGCCTTCTGCTCGAACGGCCCGTGTTCGAGAGCTACAATGACAAGCAGGCTAAGGGTGCGGGGAGGGAGAATATCGATTTCAGTAAATTCGACAAAGAGATTGAAGAGTTTAAGGAACGAGAAATTTATCAGCGTATTTTCCGAGAGGAGGCACAGGGGAATCAGTGCGTGATATTCCTTGTCCTGTTTTTACTAAGTTCCTTTTACTGACTTGCACGCGTAGATTCAACACCTTCTTCACGCATCTAGATAACTACAAAGATCCTACTTTCTTGTACCTGACGTCTGCTGGGATTGAGGGGACAAGGAAATTAAGCAATAAATCCATCCAGGCTACGTACGAGGAGTCAGAGGATGAGAATGCTTCGGGGGGTGAGGGATAGATGTCAGGCAGTGGAATATGGAAGCATCCGATGGGGTTAGAGGGTGGTCGAAAGATGAATAGGGAGATTTGTGAAGGACTCGATGTGCACTTTGGGATCAAGATAAGAGAAGCGCGTAAAAAATAGACGAAATGAAATAAAACGACACATCTTCCCCTTTCTGTATCAGAGGAATGAAACAACCTCTCTCTCTCTCTCTTACTAAACAAGCAAGCAAGCAAGCCTTACCATCACGAACCTCTACCATCTCGCCAACAAAAACATACACAACCTCACCTCTAACCACCCTACTCGCCCATGCACCAAACACACCACAAAAGTAAACTGCTTTATTACTGACTTGCCATCTACCTATCTATTTATCCACCTATTTATTTCTGACCGAGCACAGCAGTGATAACCAAGCTCCGACAATGGCCCTGAAAAACAAAAGGTATCAATAAGTACATTGCACAGATCCCCACTACATAGCCACCAGCACTATACCCGTTTCTCTCTCACTGAAAGCAGGGATGGAAGTTATCAGGAAGAGAAAGGAGACGGAAACAGAGAAGAGAAGAGGAGAGGAGAGAAGAGAACAGGGAACGGTGTCTAGGAAAACCAGGTATTCCGATATTGTGCTCGGCCGTGTGAATGGAATGGAACGGAATGGAACCGGTAGTAAAGCAGAGTGCGTAGAATTTGGATCGCAGATGCTGCGTTAAAGAAGAAGTAGGATGTACGTATGCATGCATCATTGTGGATATCGGCTTAGGATTGGAAGCGGAGAGAAGGGAGAAGGAACAGTGAGGAGTGCGGGGAACGGTATTCAGCAATTTATCTATCGAAGCGTTGAAAGCTAGGAAAGTGTAATGCAATTTCCACATCGTTGTGATATAGATCTGGTTGATGATTTAAAAATATAAAAAAATTAAAAATAAAGCCTGGACAAGCAGGACGCCATATGGCTACAGTGGTTATACACTCTGCACTGCAATCCAGGGATCTGGAATCTAGATTTTCGGGATGGAGAATGAGTGGTGAGCATGGGCATGTTGTGTTTGTTCATGGATGTGAATTGTGCGTGTTTGGAGGTTTTTGCAGAGCGAGATGGTAAGATTGAGGAACGTAGATTTTAATGTTATGATATTTGATGTGTACACTTCATATTTATGGCCGTGGACATTTGTTCTTTCATGTATTTACGTTTTCGTTTTCATTTCCGTTCCCATTACTGGAATGGGTAGGTAGGTAGGTAGGTATCTTCTTTCTTTCTTTCTGTCTTTCTTCCTTCACTTGTTCTTTTCATTTGGCCATGTCTTCACATCTTCTTTCCATGCTTCTTTCTCCCTTCCTTCCAAGGTTGCGTCTCTCATCGCCCGTCCTTCTTGGTAATGCCTGATTTCCGCTCGATAGATTTCATGTCCCGCTTGATGCAAATGCAAATGTTTAATCCCCATCCTCTCCTCCCCTTTCTTCTATCTTCATCTCCTCTTGTTCAATCATTCCAATCCACCATCACCCAGTCTTCAACACCCCTCCCCCTTATCCCAACCGTCCAAATGTGAGCGACGAGGAGGTATTTCTCAAATATTTGCACACAGAGTCATTGCAGCGCGCTTTTACTTCGGCGCCTTTCTCGTTTTCTTCTTCTGCTTGCTCTTGCTTGCACCTATCTCTGCAATATTTGATATCCAACTCGAAAAAAAAACAATGAGATATCGAGACAGACATGTGCACTACATCTCTCTCTCCGTCATCTCATCTCAAATAATATAGACAAGGTAATATTTCCACATGCTTGTTTTCCCCCTTACGCCGCATCCCCTTCTCCCATGGCAACGTCGCCGTCTTCCTCGTCAGTCTCAGCCGCCGTGGCTGCCACCGACGCCAAGGATGATGCCGTGATGGGAGGAAGGGTCAAGTTCGTCGGTGGCAGAATGGCCGACTGGGGCCGCGATTCGAAGTCCATGGAGTGATCGGGCATGCTTGCGGGACTGCTGGAGCGGAACTCTTCGAATTCTTCGTCGGGTGGCGAGAAAGACCATACCTGTTGGAAAAAAATTAAATTAGTATACAGTTTCACAGACAAGAAGAAGAGAGTAGACGGAAATGGGATGATACATACCTCCATGATGGTCCTCCCGCTCCTACTTGCCATAATAACACACTTCTCCTCCTCGAAGACAACACGCCATACCGCTTCGGCGGGATTGCTCAACTCACGAACGAGCGTGCCCTTCTTCAAATCCCACACTTTGACTCGGCCGTCGGAACCTCCGCTTACTATGCGGCTGTTATCGAACTGCAGAGACGTAACGCTATTATCGTGGGCGGCTAATCGATGAATGGTCTGGAAGTCCGACAAATTCCAGACTCGGACACTGCCGTCGGAGCCGCCAGTGACAAGTATATCTTCGCGCATCTGGAGTTGGCCGACGAGGGAGGTGTGGCCTTGGAGAACAGCCAGACATTTCCTGTTGGGGCGCGGGTTAGCGACTGAGATGACGCAGAGAACCGGTTTTGTGTGTTCTGTGTTTGGCGGAGAGCAAGGTGTGCCTGTGGAGCGAGTACAAATAAACTTACCCGTCGGTGGGATCCCATATCCGGACACTAGTATCTAACGACCCAGTCGCAATCTTCTTTCCGTCGAAAGCAACGGCGTAGATTTGACTAAAGTGGCCAGTAAGGGTTCGTAGACACTTCCCTTGCGAGATGCTCCAGATCTTGGCCGTGGTATCGTAACTGCCACTAACGACGATATCCCCGTGGATCTCGAGGCAGCGAACGCTAGCCTGGTGCCCTATTAAAACGTGCTTGCAGATGCCCTTCTTCAAATCCCAGATGCGGAGGGTGGTGTCTCTCGATCCGGAGATGGCGGTATTGGCGTCCGACATCTTGAGACATCGTACGGTGGAGGTGTGACCGCGGAGGACGTGGACGGGAATTCTATTTTTGAAACGTTGGCACATGATACCAAAATTGAGAGAAGAAGAACCAGGGGTGGGGAAGAGGGGGAGGGATTGAGGACATACCCAGTCGCGAGATTCCATACTCGCACGTCGCGGTCGCAACCACCGCTGACTAACAAATCACCCCAGGGAACCATGGCCCAAACACCCATAACGTGGCCCTGGAGAGTTTTTTGGTGGTTGCCGTTGACGTCGAAGACGTGAATCTTCGCATTGTCGAGGGCGACGACGATGTATTTCTTGGTCAAGTGCAGGCTGGTGACGACGCCTTGATCCGGAGTGATCTGGCGGGCATCGCATTCGCCTCCAGAGCGCCAGGCGGTTTCCACCATGTAGCGTTGCTTGAAGTGTGATCGATAGGTGGTAGCCTTCGGTCGGCGTTGGGAGATCTTCCTCTTTGCACCACCGCGGTCTAGACTTTGTGTCCGAAGGTTCTCGCCCAAAGTACTCGAGGAGGTCGATTCCCCATCCAGCTGATCCCTCATGAGCGTATCGTCGGCCCTCGTGGCTCGTGGCTCTGACCAGCGCGGGACACTGGAGCTAGATTCAACGCTGTCTCCGGGATCATCCTCCTCGCTCCTTTCCTCTTTGGACAGTCCACGGTATGAGTATTTCTGACATAGGAGCCTCCAGGCACTATCGTCGTTGACCAGTTCTCTCCATTTCTTCGACACTTGTGAGGCTCGGGCAAGCGTGGTTGGATCGTCGACGCACTCTAATATCTGTAACCCCCGAAAAAATCAGTCAGACTGTGTTTAAAAGGTATATTGAGATGGGAAGCAAAGCAAAGGAAAAAAAAGAAAAAAAGAAAACGCACCCTTAGGCACAGTTCGGTAGGCAAGACCATGAAGGGATCCTTCTTCAGTCTGGGGCTTACGAACTCGGCAACAAAACTCAGTTCATGGCTGTCACACTGGTTGAGCAGCTCTCCTAACAAGCGCAATCGCTCGTCCCTGGTCATGTCACTGAACAGGGCGCGAGTGTTTTTGATTTGCGAGTCTTCATGCTCGGCGGCTGTACTCCAGTCGGGAGCGCGGGCTGTAGGTGTAGGGCTCGGTGCAGGCGTTGGCGGCGATGCTGGAGCCGAAGGGAGGAGGTTGTGCGGCAGACTGGAACTCGAAGGGCTCATTGGGGTCAATATTGGTCGCGGTGCTCCGGATCGCGAGAGTCTGCTCTGCTTGCGGGTGTGTGCGGTTGGGGAGTTGAAGACGGCAGCGCGCATGGCGGCCGATGACGACGAAGCAGAAGCGGAAGCGGCCATGTCGGTGTCGGAGTCGATTTGTAAACCAGGAGCAGAGTGCGAGTCTGACTGGGAGAAGTAGTCGTCGCGATCCATGACGGAGGGTGGGTGGGTGCTACAGAGGAGTGGCAGCAGTGTGTATAATGTTGGAGAGGGTGGCAATGTATGGTGTGCGATGTGCGGTGTGCGGTGTGCGTGTATGTATGCGTATGGGTGTGTGTGGAAGAGTGAGCAGACTGGGTGGTGGTGGTAGTGGTAGATGATGTGTGGATGGGCGGGAAACGGTGTGATGTGAGTGGTTTGAGCACCCTGGGTGTGCAGCAACAGCAACAGTAGCAGCAACCGTAGCAGCAGCAGGAGGAGCAGCGGCCCTGGATCGGATACGTGTGGAGTGCGGCGGTGGGAGTCGACAAGACAAGAGAGGCCAGACGGACAGAGCCAGAACGAACGCGAGAGAGAGAGAGTCTTGGGACGAGGGTTGGGGGCGGCGGGCGGAGCGGAGGATATCAGTAGTGAGGAATGCTCACCAGGGGCATTTGGAGCCGAAGAGCACGGCAATGGAAAGAAAGAAAGAAAGAAAAAGAGGGAAGAGAAAGGAGAAGGCAAAGGCAAAGGGGGAAGAGGAAACGAGGGTCTGTTCCTCCTTGGGTAATCTCCTCTTCCTTGGTCTCTTCTCAAAGTGAAAGAGAGAGAATGGGTGTTTCTCTTGATCTCTTGGAGTGTGTTCGAGGGAAGACAGCGAGAGAGGAGAGAGGAGAGGGGGGTGGAACTAGCGTTTCGAGTGGTTAGGGCCAGAGCAGGGAGAGGGCGGGTAACTAAGTAGAAGTGCGCAAGCTTATGGCAATTCCACTTCAGGTTCCTCACTCCAGGGGCACGCCAGTTGACACAGGCAATACATTCAGCCAGACAGCCAGGCAGATAGCCAGACAGATAGCCAGACAGATAGCCAGACAGACAGGATACAACAAAGATCCGAGCGCAAAGAAAAGAAAGGCAGGGAGAAGACGAGGCAGAAGCAGAAGCAGAAGCAGAGATAGATGCGACCGGACTCTCTTCGCGCCCTGGCTCTATTTCGGAAACAGTCGAGTATCAAGTGAGAGTTGTGGCAAGTGGCAGCAGCATACGCAGGAGCAGCAGACTGGGTGCAGTACCTTGCAGATTGCAGGTTGTGGAATCCAGACTTTCAACAAGTCGTCCAGGGGGGTGGGGTCAAGTGAGGAAGAGAAAAAAGAGTGCCATCCAGCGGAAAGCAAAAAAGTTAGTTGATGACGGTGGCGGCTGTCAACACAGGGTTTGCTTGTACTTTGCTGAATCCCATGCTCGCCCCGGATTGCAGTCTTCATCCCACAATCCATCAATCATCAACCAACCTCCTAGTCGACTGTCCATTGCTTTGAAATGTCCATCGCCACAACCCGCAATCCGCAATCCGCAATCCACAACCCACTATTCCCACTTCAATCATCACCTCTCTTACCACCGCCTTTTGCCCTCTCAAACGCACCATCGATCCCGTCAGCATCGCATCGCACCATACCTTACCGCAACCCTACCGCACCCTACCGCATCGCACTCGCAACACCAACACCCCCTGCATCTCCCTCCTCCCTTCCAAGCACTTCCAACCCCAACCTGTGACGTCTTGTCCTTCGACTCTTCAAACCACCGTAGCTTCGTCTTGAAAGTATTACTCCATGAAAGCAATATGTACAACACAGTCACCCACGCACATAATGCACTTATCCGCGAAACACAGCAGATCAGGAAACAAAACACTCTTGCGCATCGCAGTAACAATAGCTACACACTCTCACCATAAAGTCTCCGTACCTGTCCCTCTGTTGTACAACATATACACACACATACAGTATAGTATTGCCCGCGAATCCGAAGGCGACCCGCCGGGAGAGAGAAAGAGAAGAGAGAGACTAGGTTATATTTAGCATCCAGAGCTCCACACACGGGACCATCTCATTTCAATCTCCATCGACCCATCAATCCATCCATCAATACAGTCTAGTCTAGTCCAGTCTAGTCCTCTCTACCCTCGACCTCATCGCAAACCAGAAAACGTCGTGGGGAAATTTGAGTTTGAAAGTTTTACGTTTCATGCTGTCCCAAGGAACCCGGCCTTTCCAGCTCCAGCTCCAGCTCCATCCGCACGCGCATTGCGCATTGCGCAAACCAGAAAAATTGAAATGAAATGACACACACTATCCCCTGTCTAGTATCGCGGGCGAGGCGAGGCGAGGCGGCGAGACGAAGTCACCATTTATCGGAGATAATCACGTCATCGTCATCGCTTGCTTTCCAACTCTTGGTTTGGTTTGGTTTCCAGGGCTGCCCAGTGCGAAATGCTGATGGTGTTTCCTTGACGCATTGCGATACACGGACCCCGTGATTGCAAATGGGCTTATTCTAATCAATTAAATGGCTGTGCAAAGCGGATGTAGACGTCGATGGCTCACTGCCGATAATGCATCTTACCTCACTCAGCCTCGGTGCTGATTTCAAATTGTTAAATGAATCGAGTCCGAGTGTAGAGTGCCCAGATCGATTGATATTGACATTTATTCAATATCCTTTTCCTCTTCCTTTCTATTCTTCCCTTCTCTTCCCTTCCCGCTTACAAAGCTTGGAGAGGGTGGTTGTGTCACATACATACGGTTGTAGCGTGTAACGGTACATGTCATTATACATAGGTGTAAAAATGGCATAAGTATGCAAATGCAAATGCAAATGCCAATTTGATTCTTGAGCTCTCCTATGATATCTCCGCTATGATATGATATGATATAATGTGATATAATATGATCTGATCTGATCTGATGTGATGTAGAACAGTATTTACAAAAAGAAGCGAATAAGCCACCGTCTCGAACTAATATTCATGTCCGGTACTTTCTCCCCATCCCCCGATATTCTTGAACCCCCTAACAGCTAACAGGCCTAGGTCCCGGCACAACATACGAGTTGAAGTTATTGTAGATGTTCGCCGTGTATCCCGAATCCGTCGCCTTGACATGGCCGGGAATCTTCACACCAGCAAAGGTCTTGGAGCCACCGCCCGTGACCTTGATCTGCGCGCAGCTGATGTAGAACTGGGGGGGCGATCCGGGGTTGTGGATGCCGAGCTGCTCAATGCGGAGCAGGTAGTCGCCCGCAGGAATGCAGGAGGGGATCGTGGCCGAGTAGCTGGCGCTCAGCTCCCAGGTTCCACCGGGGAATTTGGGGCCGATTTCCTTGAATTTGAACCAGTCGGTCGAGCCGTCGGCGGCGGCAGCGTCGGCGACCTTGGTGAGGTAGCTGAGGGGGGATATGTTAGTGGACAGTATATTGTTTAGACGAAGTAGGATTGTCTGGCTTCGTCTAACTTCGGGAAAACGTACAAGGAGACTGGGCCTTGGTGGTAAACGGCCTGGTCAGCAGTGAAGGTGACCGAGGAGCCGGCGGCCACTGAGACAGTGGTGGTGCCGCTACCAGATCGACCGCCAACATTGCATCGGAGGTCAGGGTCGGAGAGAACAGTGACGGGCGAGTTGTTGTTGGTGTTCTTCCTGACGTTCTGGTAGATGCCACCCTGAGCGCCGTTGGCAGTCAGTTTCTGGAAGATATCTGGTGAAAGTGATTAGCAGCCGCATTCTACCGTATTTGAGAGGTTCATGGATCCAAAGAAAGATGTATGGATCATTGATGGAACCATCACGAGGGTGTGATATGGTATCCAGAAGGGGACAACCGGGTCGATCGAGCAGTGATTGGAAGTGACTTACAGTGACCATTAACGGCATTCAGAAGGCACGAGGCAACAACGACGGCGGAGAAAGACTTCATGGTGACGGATAGCGAGTTTGATGTTCTTGAGATGGTGTTGATCAACGCCGTCTTCCACCTCTTCTTATACTCGTTCACCTTTCATCTCTGCCCAACTTGATATTACCCACAGGTAGAATACTATCCTCATCCTCCCCCCCGGAACGGACAAATCTTTCCACCACATGCTACTGTTTTTCGAGACAGTCACCTTAAGTTCGAGGGGCCCTTAATTCCTGGGTCGAGCCAGTGAAGATCCAGGTTTACTATCCGATGACTCTATATTGCCCTGGGGCTAGTGTGGCACACGGCCTCGCGGGTGGACAACGAGACGGTCGTGATCCAATGAGAAGCCCGCTGTTCCCCCATATCAAGCCATTCTGTATTACCAGGCCTGGCATATCTGAGGCGTGACGAGTGCTGGCACAAATTGTTTAATATTCGCTCCTGGAAGAGATTGTCGGTAGAATAAAGCTTGGTAGCGCCACCCAGACCGCTGCATCGCAAAAGGCGGGGTTCGTTTCCGGTGCATGTGTGGAGAAAGAAATCCTCAAAGAGCCGTGTGACGAGTTGGGCCACTGCGCATAGATTAACGCAATATAAAAATCCTGGCTCGTAGTACAACATGAACAGCCGGGGCACGGCCCGCATATACGAGTTTTTGAGAAGGGAGGCGATTCGGCATCGCAAGCGATGGGCCAAACCGCTTTTTTTATCGGACTGGTACCTGAAAACGGAATGTACGTGGCCGCGGATACTATGGGGCTCCTTGTATAGTGGAGTTGAATTTGAGTTTCTGCATGGCTTATAGAGCGGACGTAAGCCCAGACCTGAGGCGTGCGGCTTTCTGTATGTCGACATGTATACTTTTGACTGTGGCGGGAGCGGAATGAGGCGACATTGCGGCTGTCCTTGCGCCCGGTTTCGAAACGGTTGAACGACAATGCGTCGAGATTTGGTATCCACCATACGATCAAATCGAAACATGGCAACAAGACAGTGAAGTCGCCTCAGAAACAAATACACAAAGCCTAAAATGGAGTTGTTTTCACATTTCATTCGCGACTCGGAAGATCCGTCCATCCCTGGGCGTCTTATCATGTGTTGGTAAGATGTCCTGTAATGTTCTTGTATAACTGGAGGAAGAGGCTGAGGTGGCTAATCACCATTAAGACTTGTGACTGGACATCGACAATTGTCAACTCGAAACATCATATGTTAATGTCGCGGAGACAGTTCTATGATTCATACCTGATTCCCTTGCCATTATACATGCCGTGGTCATGAGTTAGAGGCTGACATCAGTGGTAGAGGGCTAGCGGTATGTCACTCCAAATTCGTTGATCGAATCAAATCTCTGACCAAGGAAAGAACAGGGCCGTCCATGGTATGAAGAAAAACAATGAGGCCATTGTGTTTTCACCAAGTATCGGAAGTCAAGCAGTTCTAATAGGAGAAGAGGATTGTTGAGATTGATGATGATTGCTTGGTGTTGACATCTGTAGAGAGAGGGAGAGAGAGAGAGAGCTTCCAGATGGACACTAGGACAAACCCGGCTAGGACACATCGCGTCATCGTCGGCCAATGACGCACAGCGACGGAGCTCTCCATTGCCTCTTCATTTTTCGCAGCGACATCGCCTTTTAATAATCCGCGGGGTTTAGCGTGACCATGTCGATTATACAATCCTCCTCCATCCCGTCTTCTTCGCAAAAGTTGGGCCCAGCAATCGAGAAACCGTATCTACAGCCATGAGCGTTCCCCGTAGAGTCGCTTTCGCCGCAGTGCGCCATGGCCTCTCATGGCCGTCGAAACCCTCAACCCCGTTAACAAAGCCAGCATTAGCATTCGTACGGCAACAATCAAATCAAGCATCCCGGAAGCTTCACCACCAGGCTTCTCATAAGGCTCAACTCGCTGCAACTACACAATCCCATGCTGAAAATCAAATTCCCGAGTCAACGAATCCGGCATTGTCCTTCCCATGCCTCGATGCCGTAGAGTCTCGATCCGCCTCGTTGTCCAAGGGCAGACGCTCTCTCTCCGGTCCCGAACCCTCGTATACCTCTGGAAAGCATCTTGATTTCCATTCTCGTCAACCGCTACTACTGGATTGGGGCGGTATACTGCCGGAGTTCAATATAGCATACGAGACTTGGGGAGGGTTAAACAAAGACAAGAGCAATGTTATTCTTTTGCACACAGGACTATCCGCATCAAGTCACGCGCACAGCACAGAGGCAAATCCTAAGCCAGGCTGGTGGGAAAAGTTTATCGGACCTGGAAAACCTCTGGACACGAACAAGTACTTTGTCATCTGCACCAATGTCATAGGAGGATGCTATGGTTCAACTGGACCATCGTCAAAGGATCCAGCCAATGGCGAACGATATGCTACACGGTTTCCCATTCTCACAATGGAGGATATGGTGCGGGCGCAGTTCCGGTTACTGGACTCTCTCAGTATCGAGAAACTGTATGCCAGCGTAGGTTCCAGCATGGGAGGTATGCAGAGTCTTGCGGCTGGTGCATTGTTCCCAGATCGCGTTGGACGCATCGTCAGTATCAGTGGCTGTGCGCGGAGCCACCCATATAGCATTGCCATGAGGCACACGCAACGACAAGGTATGTTTTATTCTCGGCGCAAGAGCAGCCGTAGGGAAGAGTAGAATCGCATGCTGACTTACTCGTACAGTCTTGATGATGGACCCCAACTGGGCTCGGGGATTTTATTACGACGGCATCCCCCCACACGGTGGGATGAAGCTGGCCCGTGAGATCGCTACCGTGACGTACCGAAGTGGGCCCGAGTGGGAGCAGCGGTTTGGTCGTCGTCGTGCTGACCCGTCACGGCCACCGGCATTGTGTCCTGATTTCCTGATCGAAACGTATCTTGACCATGCTGGCGAGAAGTGGTGTCTCGAGTACGATCCGAACAGTCTGCTCTATGTTTCCAAGGCGATGGATCTCTTCGACTTGGGGCAAGAGCACCGAACGCGCATCAACCAAGTGAGACAGGAGAACAGCGGCAAACTCCAGGCGTTCATGGACGGTAAAGCGGTGGCGGGCAGCGAGGGCAGCGATATCTGCAACCTCACTCTGCCAGATCAGCCCTACGAGGAGAAGGAACAGCCAGCAGAGGTGGCGGCCAACGGCGAGGCTGCTGCAGCGTTGGCTCTTGATAGCGAGCCCCCCGCAGATTTGGTGGCGGGACTGAAGCCTCTGGCTAACATCCCGGCGCTAGTCATGGGCGTCGCAAGCGACATCTTGTTCCCCGCATGGCAACAACGGGAGATTGCAAATACGCTCAGGCGGACGGGAAACAAGAAGGTTACGCATATTGAATTGGGAGAGGAGAAGTCACTGTTTGGACACGATACCTTTCTGCTCGACCTGGAGAATGTTGGCGGGTCCATCAAGCGGTTTTTGGGATAGTTAGTAGTACGAAGTCCGGACTGCGTGTGCGTGCGTGTGCAAGTATTTGCAAGTATTCGCAAGTATTGAGTCGAAGGCTAGATTTTGTTAGCTACCCTTTGTAGGGGTTGGCAAAAGTGCTTGGCTCCGGGTCTTTTGATTTCTTGCCAGCTGCCCAAGACGGGTCGCAGACCGAATGCGCATGTGCTTTATTGGGTTTTTTGGTTGGACTGTAGGTTCTAGCGTTCTGCATGGCAATGGAGTTTGGGGATGGGGCGGAGTTGGAGTAGGAATAGGGATAGGTATAGGGAACAGGGCCAGAGCGCAGAGTAGCAAAAAGCATAATCAAGATCAACACAAGCAGTCGGAAATCAGAAACGGACGGCCGTGAGATTTTAAGCCGGGCGTCCATCCATCCACGGATCCATCCATCTGCAAAGTGCATATCTGCAACTAGAAACGCGGCGTATGTTGCGTTCGAAGACGATCTTGCGGCGCAGGCGATCAACGTAGGCCAGAGTTTAAAAGTAGATGAACGTGAATGGTTATGTATGAGAGCTAGTCCGTGTATGATGTGGACACTCTGTGGCAATGTGGAGAAGACGAGGGGGAGCAGGAGATAAGCTTAGGCACACACGCACGGAGAGGTGTAGAGGCGCTTGGGAGAGAGTTGTACAAGACCGACTCCGACCGTGCCAGGCCCAGCTTAGCCCAGCTTAGCCCAGCATAACCCAGCACACGCACTCCCCCCCATGAGTCCATGATGGTTGGATTGTCCATAACCGTCTCTTTCTCATAGAGATCGCCTTGGAGTCTTGTCCTTAATCAGCCCGTTCACAAGCAATCCGCGCCGCCCATTCGCTGCACACCTGCGCACATCCCCCCTGGTAGTGCCTTGCGCGCGCCCCGGTTCGCTCCTTCCTGCACCGCGAACTGGGGGGTCGTGGTCGTCCAGGGCCATCATTTAACATTTGGCCCATTTGGCCCATTTGGCCCTTCAGCCCCAAGAGAAAAAGACCCTGCTGCTACCCAAGCTTTTCACTACTTCTACCACCTCTCCCCGTTGCGACTGTTCGCTCTCCGACTTGCGAAAAGTCCGTTTTGCTGGGTGTTTTTCCAATTCTCCTTATATCGAGTTGCATGACCAGACTTCGCGGGCTGAAGCTGGGAAAAGAAAAGAGATAACAACCGCAACCGCAATCATGGCAGCAACCGACCGACGCCATCACGACGACAACAGGAACGTGGATACCAAACTCCAAGACGAACAAATCACTGAAGTTGCCTCCAATGCTACCACCAGCCAGACCACCAGCCAGACCAACGACGAGCAGCAAACCCTATGGCAGAACGTGAAGAAGTATCGCAAGGTCGTCCTCTACACCTTTGGCCTCACCTCGGCCATCCTCCTCTATGGTTATGACAATGTCGTCGTTGGCACCGTGTCGGCCATGCCTATGTTCCAGTAAGTCATCCATAGATGCAGGTGCTGACTGATCCCCCCCCTTCTGTTCCAAAAACAGCTGCATAACAGCTGCATGACAGCCACCGGGCGCACCCCCGTATGAGTACAGTGCAGAGCTGACCTCATATCCACAGAAAAGACTTCGGCATCATAGACCCCAAGAGCCCTCCCGGAACAGAGAAATGGATTTTACCATCAGACTGGCTTGCCTTATGGAACGTCGCTTCGCCCCTGGGCGCAATGGGTGGTGCACTCCTTGGCGGATGGTTCCAGGACCGCGTTGGGCGACGCATCGCCCTGGCTGTCTCTAGTTTCCTGTCCGCCGTCGCCGTCGCCATCATGTACGTTTCGTATCTTCCCACCGACATCCAAGGACGCCGTGCATGTTTCTTTGCCGGCAAATTCGGCCAGGGCGCCGCCATCGGTGCTGTCATGGCCTCGACGCAGACCTACATGTCTGAGATTCTGCCCACCGCACTTCGAGGTTCCGGAATGGCCTTCTTCCCCGTCTTTACCTTACTTGGCCAACTCACGGGGGCTCTGGTCATCTACGGCTCTCTGAACCAGTCAAAGGGTTATGCAGTGGCGTTTGGATCCCAGTGGCCCTTCTCATTCGTCCCCATCGTCATCGCCTACTTCATTCCCGAATCTCCGGCCTACTACGTTCGCAAGAATCAGATTGACAAAGCCCTCAACGCTCAAGCCCGTCTCGATCCGCCTGGAACCGATACCAAAGCCGTCGTAGAACGCATCCAAGCCACCATTGCGCACGAGGCCCAATTCGCCAAAGTCACTTTCATGGAATGCTTCCACAAGCGCAATTTCCGCCGTACCTTCATCGTCATGTGGGCGAACTCCTTCACTGCCGTATTTGGTCTTCCTCTCCTGGCCAAAGCGAGCTACTTCCTCCAGATCGTCGGTATGAAAGCGAACACCAGCATCATTTTCCTGATTATGGGCATCATACTCGGTCTCATCGCAAACGCCGTCAGCGTATGGGTCATGTCCCGAGTCCATCGTCGACCCCTGATTCTCTCCACTCTCTCCATCACCGCCGGTCTCTGGCTGTCAATGGGCATAGCCAATTGCTTCAAGAGCAAGGCCGTCGTCTGGTATGTATTTCCCCCATTCTAAACCCCTTTCAAAACAAACGCTCGTACTAACACCACTCTAGGTGGACCGCCGCCTCAATGATGCTCGCCATCATCGTCTGCGGCGTCGGCGTCTGGCCTGCTTCCTTCGCTGTCGCCGCCGAAACCTCGTCCTTGCAACTCCGCGCCCGCACCCAGGGAATCGGATGGACTGTCTCAGCCTTCACAACTGCTGCCTCGGGAATCGCCCTCCCCTACATTTTTAACCCCGACCAGGGCAACCTGCGGGGCAAAGTCGGCTTCACATATGTGGGGGCTTGCTTGGTGGGGGTGGTGATTACTTGGTATGTTGTGCCGGATATGAAGGGGAGGAGTGTGGCGGAGATTGATAGGATGTTTGAGTTGGAGGTTCCAGCGAGGCGTTTCAGGGGGTGGAAGGAGGAGGGAGAAGTAGATAGTTCCGGAGTGGGTAGGGCTTGGGTGTAGATGTTTCTTCTTAGGGTCTAGGAACAATGTTGTTGCATTTTCTGGCGTTTTGCTTTTTTGGGGGGGAATGTTGGATTTGAGCGATTATTTGGACCTTGGGGGGTTTGGGTATGGAAAAATCCAATATCATATGGGACAAATGAACTCGGGGAATTGGATTTCGATTGGGATGGAAAGGAAGGATAGGGAGCCTCGGCGATGGAAATATACCATTATCGAATTTGATAAAAAATATGAATCTATCAGAATATGTCAAATGCAAATCTTAGAATGGGAGTGAATGTTACTTTTACTTTTACTTTTACTTTTTGGGGATCTGTGAACCGTGGTAGATGGAGGTGGAGATGTTGATGGTTATGGTGATATGGAGGGAATGATTTAATATGTGAGCGAAACAATATATAGATGAGTAGATTGCGTCGGGGTCGAGATATGTATACGTATACATATACGTGTACGCACACGCAAATCGTAATGTATGTTTTCGGGTGGATTGGGAATAGTTTGCGTACGGATACGGGATGACATGTGATGTAATGTCGCGTGCGTGTACGTTGGTATACGGTGAAGTTCTTGTGTTTTTGTCTTTGTTTTTGTTTTTGTTGTTTGTCGTGGGTGGGTGTAGTTTGGAGATTTGGAGTTGGGATTCATTATGGGGTCTATGTTTATGTTCGTGTTTATGTTTATCTTGGGGGAGGGGAGGGGAGGTATGGAGTTGGGGATGGGCATTGTGATGGGCATTATGATGGAGATGATGAGGATGAGGTTCTTGGTAGGATTTGGCTGGGCTTGGGTGGACTGGAGGTTGGTGGGATGAAGTGCATTTGGTGTGGTGCGGCGTGGTAAGAGGTCATGAGGGTATTGGTGGGTTTGGTGTGTTTTTGGAGAGAATAGAGGGTGGAGATTCGAGAGGTTGATAGATGCGGGGACGGTGGGACATGGTTTTTCCAGTTTGGAAGAGAAGAGAGGGTTGATAAGACAAGTGTTCGAATAGGTGACTGGTTGTTTTTTGTTGTCCTGGTGTGAGTATCATTCTCATCACTGTATTTCTACACGTGTTCTCGAGCATGTTTAGGGATCATTATCGTGAATTTGGATTTGTATGAAGTCGTAGGTAAATTTTATGGAAATGACGTTCCTCGCTTGACATACAGAACCCGTGTGATCTGACAGAAATAAAATAGAAAAGGGAAAATGGTTTATCGCCACCCAGAAATTTGCTAACGAGGAGGGATAGTGAAAAGAAGTCCCGAGATCGGTAGTGTTGGGTCGGAAAACGATGTTTACGGTATGGTGGATATGAATGTGAGTCTGGGACTTTGTTAGTTCGGAGTAGGGAATTTAATCATTGCGATGTGAACTGTAGGGATATGATGCTGTAATGAAAATGGGAATGTCAGCTGTAGGTGGGAGTTGGTGTATACTTACGCAATCTTGATTCTAGATCCGAATAATACCTTAGCGAAAGATTTGAGTATGTGACAGGTTCGACCGGTTGGCGACTGTCGAGGAGAGTCATTATATTGTAGTGCTGATGACTACTCGAATCCATGGTTGCAATATTTCTTTTGGCAACGTCGGCACCGAATTCCATTCCATGACGGCAGATCCAGGACGCTCTCATCTACTCCCGACCGTCTTGCGCCACGAAGTCTCAGCTCTTGTTTGCGATTTTTTTTATCTTGCCGGAATACCTCTTCGACGTTCAATCCACATTCTTTTAAAGCTTGCTCCCATTGTTTGCGGATCCCGAGATTGATTGAATCTTTGGTAGGAGTTCGAACATCCGTCCAACGTTGCGCAATTTCAACTGATCTTGAACTCATATGGTGAATATTGGCACCAGCTAGAATGAGCAACTTGACAATACATAGAGTGTCTTCATACTGCTCTTCATCATACTGCTGTTCATCATTTGCAATCCTCCCTCTATCTGTAATTTGCACCATTCCGTACAGTGCACGTTGTAAAAGTGGTGCATGGTGCATTCCGAAAATTGAATAATCGGGGTCAATCAGTCCATCGCATAGAGCAAGCTGCCAAAAGCGACGGACAGTGCTAGTTGGTTGAAACAGCCGATACCCGTATTGAAAGAATAAAACCCGCCATGGGTTCTTGATTCGCTCCTGACTATATTGAAGATATCTCATAGGAATCTCCGCAGACCAGATTGGGTAATCAAGTGTTGTGTTATTATTATCAAGGCTGTCAATCATACCGTCATAACAGTCAGATATGCTTTCAACTCTTTCTCCTATGATGGATAATATTAGTTCGAAACTTCCACCACGAAAAGGGTTGATCATAGGAAATAAAGCGAGAAAGGATAACATTGTCCCTGGTATAATGCCATACAATCTATGCCTATTAGCTCATATAGATGAAAAATGAAAGAGGTGAAAGGTTCGTACTGATCTCTACTACACGAAACTCCAATTCCAAGCGAGAACAAATAATTCAAGATGTGCGGTTGAGTAGATAGAGCTGCCATCTGTAAACATTCTCGGATCAGCATTGCTTCGAGCATGTTTCCCATGGTCACTGGCTAATACAATTTTAAAATAACCGCAGCAAACTGACGGTCTTGATTTTGTGCTTCTCATTCGTATGTATCAGAAATGATAAAGTTCTACTCACATAATTCAGACTCCCACCATGAAAGTCCTCGCTCCGCGGATCTATTGCTCCATATGAAATCATCTCTTTCAATTTTGATAGGTTGCCATCTCTAATAATTTTCCAAACAATATGGTCCAAAGGCAGTATGGGTATAACGCTAATCGCGGGCGTCATCTGGTAGAATCCTCTTTCATCCGGTGCAGAATCGTAATGCAGTGACAAGGCAGGTAAAGGCATCAACTTTTGACTCGGTCGAAAATGCACGAAAATAGCGAAAGAAGAATTTCGCGTGTCGTTATTCCAGTCCCGAACTATCTTTTGCTCTGCCATGATGACAATTTTGCCAATTCGCCATTTAAGGCACCAGTGACGTCTCAGAGTGCAGGTTGTGTGTGATACAGTTGGTTCGTTGGGAGATAGAGGAGTCAAATTATGTGTTCTCGGAGGTGCGACACTTGAAAATCGCCCCGCCATCGATCCATGTATATCATTATCGTGTGAATCAGTATTATTGTACCGTAAGTGATCTACATGAGCTGACTCGTTATTATTAGTAGACCATTGACCCAGCTCAAGGCTCATTCGATCAATCATGGTTTCCATACGGCTCATGGTTGCGTCCTGGCGCATGTTTGATTGTGAAAGCGCATTCTCTAGCGCGGATTTGAGACTGGACTGCAGTTCTGCCCGGAAGATTTTGGTGAGTACATCTGGATTAGATGCAGATAGGACAGTTGTAGACTTCATTTCTGAAAGCTGATTGCTGACGGCATCGACCGACACCCGAACCTCGCTTAGTTTGTGGAGTGAAGTAGACTGCGAAGTTCTGAGTTCATCAGTAGATTGTTGGACACGACTGTAATATTGTTCATGTTGATTCGCCTGAACTGAGTGTCGGTTTACGAGCGATGTCAATTGTTCAGATATCTTCGTGTTGGCCTGATCATGTCGGTGCAGTTGAGCTTCGATGGACTGAACGGTACTGCTGGTTTTTGACGCCTGTTGACTGCACTGGCCTTGATGATCTGATTGCGTTTTCATTTGACTGCTCAGATGAGATGCTTGTGACGCGATGGCATTCATAGCGAGAGCTTGGTCATGCTTGATGGCTCTGGTCTCGCTTTCGACCGTTGCTTTCAATTTTGTTACATCATCCCTTATCCGGAGGTCATTAAGCCTGGAGTTCTCATCAGTTTCTTGTTGAGAGTATTATTTCGGGGAACCTTACCGCCCCACAACTGATAATGCTACGGAGAGACTGGATTTTCTCTCGTGTAGCCGTTTGGAAATCTCCTCAACAGATTTGTGATTGTACACCCACTTAATCTTCTGCGCTAGGCTAGGAGTAGGTTTCCGAGGAAGTATACTCTTCAATTGTACAATGTCATCGTGGAAAAGGTGGATGGAGCTAGTGACAACCTCCGGTAGGATATCAAATTCCTCGATCGCACCCTTGGACTTGCTGAAGGAGTAAAGATAACTTCGCAGACTACGAACATTCGACTCTGCATCCCGCAAGGCATTCTTCAAGTCCTGGATATCCCTTTTTGCGTGTTTCAGCTCGATCAGAAATGCATAAGCTTCGCGACTCGCCCGCAACGCAACGTCGGCTATCTGCACCACACCAGCAGCGGCTCCAAATGAAGTGATCGGATCAGGCATAAGGAAATGGTGAATATTTAAACAAGTTCAACGATAAGATGAAAGTGGAAGAGAAGAGAGAATTCTCCAAAGAAGTAGTAATGCACTGCCTCCTCATCGTCGTTGAGCAGGCTGAGAAAGCCAAGACGACATAACGTGCAGCCAATCGTGGCCCCAGTCGTTGGATGAAGAAGGCTACAAGGCTGACACGACTCTCTGTCTTCGATCAAAGATAAGTGTATGGCGTGAAGAACTGCATCGAGCCCTGCCTGAAGGTCGGAATCATCATAGCAGATAGGTTACTAAAAAAAAGGCAGAGCTCAGTTCCGATCACCAAGACGAACGAGCAAGATTTGAAGGTAGTCGCTACTCTCCAGTATTGAGACCTCAGTTCAGGAGAATAAAACAGTGTGGGATATTCTCACCTAGTCAGTGAAAGAAGATGAATCGTAACAGCAAACGTCGACCAAGTCAAGAAGGCTACGACAGTGTAGTCCCGATTCGGCTAGCAGCAACCCACCCAACTTCACAACTTCCACCTCCCTTCCAACCCCAACTTTTCTTCTCACAAAACCTCATCTACAACTGGCTAACCCTGCAATAATCACCACTTGCCAGCCACAAGGCAGATCAACTCCTACATCAACCAGCCCCGACTCGTAAATCACAGAAGGGTGTATACCAGAAATTAAATTTGCATGTGAGAACACACATCAACCCAAACGACGATAAGCGTATTAGATCGGTCGTGCATAACCGTTTGACGCACAGACCACCCAGCCCAACGAGGGATTTTTGCTGTTTTCGAGACATGTATATTACGATGAGATCCCGTGAATTCCTTCCGAAAGGCCAGTATAAGGTTTGAATACCGTCATCGACTTGTGTATCCGCGGAGCTTTTTGTTGAAGAGGGGGGCCAGGTGCACGATGGGTTTCATGCTAATAAGGCGTTGGGGAGGCAGGCGGTTGCCTTTCAGGGGTAGAGGGAGACGGAGATAAATACAGACGGGGAGGAAGTATTAAGAGGTTGGAGGTAGCGAGTGCAGCAGGGTGAAGGGTGAGAGTGTCAATAGAATGCAATATCTTTTCATTTCTGATTCCTCATCTACGAAGAATAGAGTAGAAAAGAATAAAACCAGTCTCTCGCTCATTCTCCTTGCTTATCAACTCAGTGACATATGTAAGGGAATAAATCACTCAATGACATCGTCCCAACCATGATTTACCAAAGGACGATAACCAATCAGAAAGCACAGACAAGAATAAGCCTCGTCATACTCACAATGGTCAATCGATCAACCAAGACGGGAAAGGAACAAGTCTTAGAATATCTGATCGGTATTAACTACCAGATTGAATCTATTCTGTCTCGCAACAAATAAGTAAAATAGACGAAAAGGCAATCGTTTAGAGTGAGACTCATCACGTCCTTTCAAATATGGTATCTCTAACACAAAATTCGCTCCATCATTTCTCCTCTCGCTGTCCATCATATCCACATCAATCCAAGACACAAAAGTCAAATGAGAAAGAAGAAGAACTTTTTGATATGCAACCTTGCTACTAGCCAGCGCAGCGTACTACATACATATGCAGCACGACACCGACACAGCAGATCGCATCATCGTCTATGACCGTGCCATCCATCCACCGATCGTCATAACCACGTCCCTTTCTCCTATTCTCTCCAACCAAAACTCACCAGTCTATGAATTAAGCGCGCCCCAGAACCCGACCAAGAGAAATAAAATAATGATAATAATAATAACCCAACACCGAGCACTTCGATTAGGTCATGATTTGTGATGTAGTGGGCCTGGGGCGCAGCAAGGTAGCAAAAAGTAGCAAGCAGGAAAATAAATCGCGCAAGCACGCCTGATACCGATACCGATACCGATACCGATACCAGAGTAGGAGAAGATCAGAACATCAATAGCCATCACCACCGGCCCGTCCCAGCAAACAACAGCCCTAACCTCCCATTCACCGGCTCCAAGGACGGGATCGGCGACTTCTCATACAGAATTTCGCCCTCGACCGCACCCGTCGAAGTTGTCGTCGACACTGGTGCACTCTTCAGCGAATACTGCGGATACGCTGTGGGACTCGTCGCCGCGGACGGAATAACCAGATCGATCGATTTGGAACCGAAGGACCGGCTGGAGTGTGGATTGGTCCTGGGTGGTAGCGGGCGCGTGGAGGCGGGCGTGTAGGGGAGTGAGTAACTTATTGACGAGGCGGGTGTGTGCGATAGGGAGGGTGCATTGCTGTTGTTGCTGAATGTGCCGTGGGAGGTTGATGTAGAGGCACGGTTGTAGCGGGGCCGGACCGGGCGCATCGTCGTGGTTTCAGCAGCTGAGGTGGCAGTCTGGAATTGGCGCAGGTATCGAGAGGCTTCGGAGTCTCGGTGCGGCGTTTCGTCGCTCGGCGTAGTGGCGTTTTCATCTGAGGAGACCTCGGAGAAGGTGCAAGAGGAGCGTTTGGAGTGGATCATGGTGGGCGAGCGGGCAGGGACGATGTCGTGGAAGACGAGCTCTTCATTGGAAGAGTTATAGATTGGCGTTGGGGGAGGGGAATAGTCGAACATATAGGACAGTTGCTTGTTGTTGTCCTTTTTGCGGCAGCTGCAGGGAGGGCGAGGGTCAGCATATGGGCGGTGCAGGAAGGGAAAAAAGAGCCGCAACGTCATACACAGTACATACCTTTCTGAACAGTACAAGACAAAGTTATTAGGAACAATGATTTGCTTCTCACAGGTAGTGCTATAAGGAAATCCTATTAGTATTGGTTCATTGTTGGTAGGTGATTGGTGGGTGGGGAACCGGTGAAACATGGCGATGGACATACCAATACTGCAAGAAACTCGTTGCCATTACTTCGTCGTCCTCGAAGTCCTCCTCCGGGGGGGAGTGAGTGACTTTGTGGGCGCCCTTGCTGGGGCCGCCGTGGGAACTTGTACGTTTTGATAGAGGGGCAGGCTTGGAAGGCCGTGCGTGGGCCGGTAGTGGCCTTTTTGAGTGGTTGGACGAGCGACTATGATGCGTGGCCATGTTGGAAGGTTGGAAAGACGGTGAGATATAAAGGCTCAGATGGGATGTTGGGCACGGTGCGCAGCGAGCAAGAATGGCGTACTCCCGTTAGAAGCCAGATTGAGGCAGACCTGAGATAATCCTACCAACGAGGAGAGCGGCAGCGCGGAGAGGCGGTGACACAGCCGCAGGTTGTTTTGGAGGCGCTTGAGTGTGATATGACGCCGCAGCGCTTTGTTCGATGATCGGATGGGTTCTTATCGCAGCCCCTGCAGAGCCAAAGAATTAGCCAGGAACGGGGACGGGCTGTTGCGCCATAAAACAGCCGCAGACAACAACAAGTTACAAAGCAACCACTGCAACCCAGCTAATGATATGCCTCTGCCGGGGTCGCAGAGTCCGGGTTGCTATCGCCATGCAACAATGGAACGGAAGACTGGAATGGCAACTTACAAAGGGTACCGTAGGAGCAAGTAGCAGTAGGAGGTAGTGGTGGTAATCTTGATTACCCAGATAGGATACGACGTCGGGGAGACTGATTGATTGGAGACGGGCGACGACAGATGAACGAAAACACCCGGAATGCGGAGCAACAACAGCAATAGCAGCAGCAGTAAACAATACCGGTACTGTGTTAATTTGGTTCTGCAGTTGTCACTTGCATTCGGCACCGACAGAAGACAGGGCGAGTGTCCCGAGACGATTTGCCAGCCAGGGAGGTCGGGGGAGCGATAAGCTTTGGACCGAAGGGATAGCCGCGAGTTTCCTGTGTGCAAGCGGCTCGCAGCGGCGTACTGGCTTCGACCACAATATGTGCGGTCTGACTCTTGACTTGAGGCTGATAACAAGCGAGTAAGGGGGGGGAGGAGGATGCTGATGATGCCGATAGAGGGTGTGCAATGGAGAGAAATGACGGGAAGAACGGGGGGCAACAGCGTGTGGTTAAGTATGACCAAGTAGAGAGCCGGTTGTCAACGGAAAGATGATCCAGAACGTCCTAACATCCCACGCAGCGATGAAGGAGCAGGTGGTGGAGGAGACGGAGGATTGATATATGAGGGCCTTGGAGGCAATCGATAAGGCGTGCGTGGGTAAGAAGCGGGGATTGTTCAAGATTGCGCGAGCTCAAGGGACCATTGGACCATTGGACCACTGGCATCATCGAGCACACCATCTGCCACGGTCGAATAGAGTCCCCCCCACTTACTCATCCACTCACTCACCCATTCATCCATTCGGATTGACCTGTGTCCACAGAAGTACTGAATGAGTTGCGGAAACCCATCAGGGTACGGCTCTTACAGTGTGCAATCATGAATGCGTCCTTTGCAGGCCCACTTCATTCATCATTCACTTTCCAGCGGGGGGTTTCCCAAGGTTCTAGATGTCCTTTGGGCGAATCACGTTGCCGCTCTGCCAGCACGGGCGCAGGCGGGCAACCTACCCGGACCGGCCAACAACGACACACTTCAAGGTTCAAACTTGACGACCTTCTCCCACTGCAGCTTGCTGGATGGCAGCAGCCGTCGTGGACCTAGCTGTTTAGTTTACCTTGTTGCGGGGTCTCCACTGCGTCGTGTCTGGCCGACCCACACTGAAGAATTCCTTACACTGTCATGTCCAGTCCAAAGGTTCAAAGGTTCAAAGGTACAAAGGTACACAGGCACGAAAGGTACACCGAGCGATCCTGTCATCGATCTGGCCGGCCGTCCCACCTGCAGATCTTCTCTTTGACAAACTTTGTCCTTTGCAATAACCTCACGGGAACTGTAATCCAGGCCGTTGTTTACCATGCATCATCGATCAAATGAGTGAGTGAGTCAAAGAACAGGAAAATACTCAAAGGTCCTCGGGCGCTTGCGCCATCTCCTTTTTTTGCGGGACTTTGGGGCTTTGTTAGCGTTAGGTAATTGGAAACCCAATATTTTGCTGAACTTGCTCAGCGCGTTGCTATTTTCGCCAGCTCTTCTCACAGACTTGACCCATTGATGTGGTCCAGACGCTAGCACGTGTAACGCAGTTAATCAATTTACGCAACTCGTCTCCAACTTTTTCTCCTCACTCCCAGCCAGGCAATTCCGAAATGTTACCGTCTAGCCAATCCGTTACGCTCGTGCTGCATTTGCAACTCCTCAAATTTTCCTGACCCTAATGCATTAATCTGAAACTTATTCCTCCACTTTTCGACGCCTCAGGCCCATCGACCAAGTCGTCGCAATCGGTGCCGACACGTGTTTTTTGTCAACTAACCCCCCTGTGAGCTGGTCAAAATGCAAATGCATCTTTCGACTTTTCCAGCTGGGTGATTCGCCAGATCTGAATCGGAGTTGATGTTGGATAGAAAGGTCCATCCTGGTGTTCCTCTGGGACTGGTGGGAATTCAACCAGCTCTAAGCAGAAGCCGTTTCGCCCTACCCCACAATAATCAGCAACAAGTCACGGCATGTTGTAAATCATCCAAACGGGACCTGAGGGGAGAGACCCACTGCATGTGTTCTGGAATGTATCGAATGTCTGCTCATTGCGTATCGTCGCTGCGATTAGCACCTGCAGTCCTGCATTCAGCTCGAAAAATTCCCTCAGTGAGGCCACTAGTGACGGAATCACCGATCGATCATATGTCTGAGTTGCTTGTTTAGCTCCACGTTCTTCCATGAATTCGCAGTGTAACAGCTTACGACGTCTGCTCCGAGTACAACATCCGGAATTCCCATACCATAGTCCTCTGCAAAGCTTGGCGCGTCGACAGGCCAACCCCACCTTAACGCCGCTGTCCGGACAGGAACGCTTGATTCACCAGTATCGAGGCCGTTGAGGAAGGTATTCACTGTAATTGCATCCACGACTGCTTCGTCGCCGTCTGTCGCAACAACACCAGATGCTCCCAGATGCTTGGCGCAGAGAATCGATATCATACCCGTCCCCGCACCGAGCTCCAAAATATTCTTGCCCAGAATGATCGATCGGCCTTGCTCAGACACAAGGAAGCTTCCAAGGAGCAACGCGGCCTCCCAAGTTCGAAGCCCAGTTGTTCCTGATGATGAAATGACGGATCTAGACTCCAGTAGTGTTACTGACTTGTCGTTGGAAGTGCTATTGGTGCCAGAATCAGAGACGAATGTGTACGTCACAGACGCTTTCTGCTGCACAAATGCTGATTCCGAGGGGAGAGTGGAGCTCAAAAGCTCCGACAATGCGCCCATGAGATCATCTGAAATCTCCTAATTAAAGAAAGCAGGGCGTTAGTAAATGAAGTCGAAAGACGATCGGACGACAGTGGAAGAGCTGCTCGGAGAAACGGAAGTGAAGACACGCTGTAGTACCGCCGCCACATAGCAGTGTGGATCCAGAGAACGCGGAGAGTACACTAGAGTTCTTGCATTCTTTTCGTGTTCGAACGCCGCGTGCGCTTTGATTGGCATCCTTAAACGCATTCATGGTGAGAGCAATCGCTGAACGCTCTCAAGCGTAACGTAATATACTTTCGTTTCGGTAAACATGTCGTCAAGTCTCGGTCATTGCACTGTCATGATGTTCTATGCAATATGGAGCTCTCCGTGCCATAGCGGAGACTGCACATGGTGCGGTAGTCTTTCCACGCCTTTGCAGTGTTGATAAGGGAACGAAGGAAAGGGGAGTGCCATACATCCTCCTCGGGATCGTCGATTGCTTTCTCAAGCTTCGAGATCAAAGGTTTGAGGACTCGTAGTCGATATCGCTCTGGAGGGGCAGAGGTGATGTTGGTAGTGTCGAATAAGTTTTCGAAGAGCCACAACTGAACACTGGAAGTCTTCAAAACGAGTGCATCCGGCCATCTCAGTGCAGTGGGGTCGACCAATTGAAAATATTGACGACGAAGCCTTGCGAGATCAGATTGAAGGGAAGAGTCCATGACGACTGTGGTTCGGAAGAAGGAAAAAGGGACGAAAAATAGAAATGTGGATCAGAGTGAAATGGTGAGCTATGGCGGGGAAAGAGGCAATGTGCAAGCTTGAAGTGTATGCAATAAGTAGCCCTGACTAAGCTTTCAACATTAGCATCAAAGTCCCACGGTATGTCAAATTTTCAATAGTTGTATCGACAGAAAATTTCAAGAAACCCAGTCTGGTGTTATTGTGGTGCGAGGGGCCGAAGGAATAGCAGAAGTAGAAGGAGTTGAGGGCGGTCGCTTACATAACACTCCGCCCCGCCCTTCAAAATCGGGCTAGTGCGTGCGTAGCGAGCGCCAAGTCTCGCGCGCACCTTGGATTTTTCGAACGTAGCCGACAACCACCACGACGACATCCTGCGGCCACAGCACTCACCACCCCCATCGACAACGAGCAGGATCACGACGGCTTGATCTCTCCCAGTACGCCCACCATTCATACGGTCACATCGGTTGACGCGCAAATTGCGGTTCTAATCACTTCCTCTAGGTCGACAATACAAATCCTACAACATGGCAGACTCACAGGTTACTCTGCGTACGCGCAAGTTCATCCGAAACCCTCTCCTCGGTCGTCGTCAGATGGTCATGTAAGTTCCATTCACCGGCCCGGCATTCCAAAAAAGATCTATCGATCAATGTTCGCGTTGGATATGGGACATGTAATCTGACAATTCGATCTTCTGCAGCGACGTCCTCCACCCCAACCGCGCCAACGTCTCCAAGGACGAACTCCGTGGCAAGCTCGCTGAGCTGTACAAGGCGAAGAAGGATGACATCTCTGTCTTCGGCTTCAGGACGCAATTCGGTGGTGGCAAGAGCACCGGCTTCGCTCTCATCTACGAGTCAGCGGAGGCCATGAAGAAATTCGAACCCCACTACAGGCTCGTCCGATACGGCCTCGCCAGCAAGATCGAGAAGGCCAGCAGGCAACAGCGTACGTCTTCACGATATACCCATGCCCATTGTTATCATTGTTATCATCGGCGCACTTTGATAGAATTGGGAAATACAGAGAGGCAAAAAGCATCAATACATACTGACTCGGCGCACAGGCAAGCAACGCAAGAACCGATCGAAGGAGATCCGGGGCACGGCCAAGGCCAAGGGTGCCAAGAAGGACAAGAAATAAACAGCACGTCGCTGAGGGTGGACCTCTGGGTGATGTGTATGTTTGTTTCTTCTGGGGCTACTTCGAGAAGCATGGGCGGTTCACGATGACAATGGCACGGCATGGCATCGGCTTCGGCGGGGAGTTTGCAGGCGGCAAATCGTGTACAGTCTAACGAACGCCTTTTGAAACAAAAACAAAAGAAGACTTCTTGCGGGCCTATTTATCGGATGGCATGGCACGCTGGATGGTGGCGTTTGAGATCGAATTTCACTTTCTACAACTAACCCCCATCAAATATGCATATCATGGACATTACGACTGCTTACTGTGCGACACACAATGACTGTATGCCACTTTCAAGTTATGACTGATTCCAGGGCCAGTTTCCTGCGCAGACCTACCCGTAACTACCCAATGCAGCAACTGCACTTCCAGGAACAGTTCTACACTACTATATCGATTGCGGTATATCCGGATTTGTCCATTGAACATAAGAATCCAATGATCAGTTACCCTCCGGAATTTTAACATATATTCACCCATCCATCCATCCATCCATCTACGTCTCCAAAGATCAACCCCTAACCCTTAAACACACTTCCGCACCCCAAACCTCTCCCTCGCCACCCTGTTGTTAAAAATCTTCACTTCTTTCTACTCCAACTCCAACTAATAAAAAACCCTTTCCATTCCCTATAACACAAAATTTCAATCTCACATCTTCTTCCCCGCACCACCAACCCCACCCTCTCCATCCTATTCCAAGTGACTTCCCGCCAATCTCTACTGTACATCTCCATTACTATGCAAATCCCTACACCTCCACCTCTCCCCTCACCGTCCCACACACAAACTCATCCCACCACTCCCTCCAACCAAAATCCACAACTTACCCACTCACACTCACACTCATACTCAATCGCCCAACACCTCCACCCCTCCCGTCTCCCATCCCCCTTCTCCCCCCCAACTCACATCTCCCTCCGCTACCTTATCGATAATACATATAATATGAAACCAGACACGAAATCGACATGAATCCAAACCACACACCCACAAAGCAGCACGAGATCCGACGCGGGGTTTCCCCCGCATCGGCACTGCAATATACACGCGCATTGAGCGAAAGGGAAAAGGCAACGGGAAACAGCACAGCGTGGTTTGTAATGAGGGGGGAAGAGGAGGCGATGTAACACAAGTACTGCAGGGGCGAGTTGCGGTTGAATGCTAATGGAATCACGAAATTGAAGAGGTGCAGTATTTGAGAACGTCGATTCGTTTTTCGTGGATATGGAGGAAGGGTGCAAGAGGGAGGGAAGGGATATCCATGTATTTGGAAAAGGGCAATTTATACATCAATCAATCAGGGATGAGCATTTGAGAATTGATGTTTGTTTCATTTTGGTGGTTGGGTGGGTATAATAGTTCTGAATACGACAGCTTCTTTCCATCACTCCGGCTCATCTATGGTTGTCACACGTCTGCTCAAGCGACAGCAGCAGGAACGGCATTCTCCACTTTGATACTCGTCTCTATCGCTGCCGCACCCTCCTTTTCCTTCTCTTTTTCTTTTTCTTTCTCTTTCTCTTTCTCTTTGTCCTTCTGCACCTCTGCACTCTCAACTTCCTCCACCTCTCCCTGTCCCACTCCCTCATCCACACCTTTCTCCCCTCCCTCCTTCGCATCCCCAACCCCTAAACCAAAAAATCTCCTCGGTACCCCCTTGACCGGCTCCATCTTCTTCTCCCTCCCATTCCCCTTTGCATCCCCAGTACCTCCCACCCTCCCACCAACGTAGCACCCCAACGCCCCTGACCACACAAATCCACCCCCAACCACCCCTCTCACAACCGCAAACGCCTCACGGTCTCTATACGCAATCCCCGTTCCGGGATCCTTGTACCTCGCGACCTGATTCGTGACCGCACAAAGCTCCCTCTTGGCCTTGGCAGCCAGGGCCTCGCGCTCCTTCTTCGTTTTCGGCATCGATAGCATAGATGTGACGAAGGATGTTGCTTCGGCTGTGGACCAGCCGAACAGGGCGTGTGAGAGCTGGATCAGGGCTGTGCGGTCTTTTTCTTTGAGGGCGGAGAGTGTTGTGCGGGAGCGGCCTGTGGATGTGGGGTTGGAGAGGGAGGATGGTGGGGAGAGGTTCGGGAATGCAGTGAGGATTAGGAGGTTGCGCAGGGCACGGCGGATTTCTTTTCGTTTTGGGGGTGCGGGGGGAAGGGTGGGAGGTGTAGGGTGTTGTTGGAATTGTTGGAGGAGACCGGAGGCTGATGGGGGGTTGTCGAGAAGGGAGGCGTCGATGAAGGGGTTAGGTGGAATGTCAACGGAAGGAGGATTAGTCGGGGCAGGGTGAGGGTGTGGGGGAAAGGGGGAAAGGTTGGATTGAGATGGTGGTATGTTGGGTTGAGATGGGTCGATTACGATGGCTTGGGACGGTTGCCCATGGTAGATTTGTGGGCTTGTTGGAACTGGAGTGGATTGAGATGGATTTCTTTCAATAGCTTGAGGTGGTTGTTGTCCATGATAAATTTGTGGACTTGTTGCCACTGGAGCGGGTTCGGACGGTGGTTCTTCATGACCATTTGCATACTCTTCTATACCAAATAGCAAGGAGTTGTTTGGTTTTGGGGGAGTGTTGTTATTTGGTTGTACAACGTCATGGGAATGATCTGGATGTCTTTGAGCAGGTTTTTCTGGTGTTGATACATGTTCTGACTGTGGACGTGGATGTGAGTGAGGAGGTGACTGTGATGCCAGTTGTGAGGGCGATTGTGGTTGATGTTCAGATGTCTGAGGTAGCGAATCCGATTTCTCTATGGGAGGCAGTGGCGGATCGTCCGGGAGTTGAGAAACTTGATCATCATTTGAAGGACCGTCGTTGCTCTGGAGAGTAGTTTCACCTGATTCCCCAGGCTGAGAATCGCCTGTTTCCAATGTCGAAGGGATCTCCTTGTTGAGCTTCTCTTCCAGATCCTCTATTTTTGGCGCGTCCTTGCCGGTGAACTTAAGCTTTTCGTCTACCCAGATGCCAGGTCCACTATAGTAGCGAATAAATGGCCCTTCAATCTGGCGGTTCTTGAGGGCGTCCAGCTTGGCCTGTCTCTCAGCCGCCCGCAGCTCCTCGGCCTCCTCCCATCTGTGCAAGCTTTTGCTGTTTACCCTCTCTACTCTGGCCGCTTCTGCTAAGCGTTCTGCCTGCGACAAGGCCTTTGGCTCGTCTTTTGCTTTCCGTGCCTCTGCCGCCTTCATCATGGCCAGTGTATCATCACGCCGGCGGTCCTTCTCCTTCAACTTGGCAAGCGTGGTTTCTTTGGCCGCCACAGTCTGCCGCCGTGAAGATGTTCGCACAGGACCATCCTCTGGCATGGGTATCCATGATGCCCTTTCTGACTTCTTCTTCGGCCTGGGTGGGGCACCGGAGTGCCCATCTGTGGGAGGTAGATCGAGTTTGACCTTCTTGCGGGCGACGGCGGCTATGCGAGCAGCGAATGGGTTGGTGGCATGCCTGCGCTTCTTGGTACGCTCCTGTCGCTCTGCCTTTCTCAATTCTTTCTCGCCTGTGTCGTCGTCGTCATCAGCCCCGTACTCTTCTTCGGACGAGGACGATTCGAGGTTGAAGTCGTCCTGGTCGTTTACGTCATCGCCGACGAATTCCTCCTCGTTGGCAACCTCCTCCCACTCCTCGCCCCATTCATCTTCTTGCTGGGCTGATTTGGCAAGGAGGGTGGCCATGCGATTGCCAGCGTTTGATCTGCGGGCGCGCGAAACGACCATGAGCTCGGTGGGGGCCTCTGGCTCGCCATCACTCTGTTCGGACGCCGAGGCCTCAACATCGCGATCTGACTGCGGACGGTCATCGATGACCATGCGGTCAGGCTCTGGCGGTTCCTGGGACATGGCGGTCGCGTCGGCGGTGGTGAAGGCAGAGGCAGAGGTAGAGGCGGAGGTGCAGGCGGAGGCGAGTGTGGCCTCCGCGAGCCACGAGTTCGATTCGGTGAGAGGGCGACAGACAAACAAACGGGGAGAGTGGAAGCGCGAGGCAGGTGCAGGCGACGAGGCAGGAATTCTGAGGCAAAGCGAGGTTGATGCAGCTGGGGGATGCGACAACGGTCAAGGATTCACGTGTTCGTGTGTTCATGTGTGTCCATGTTTGGCCCTTGGGTGTGCACTGTGTCCAACGCTGGGTGATTCTTCTCGAAGCGTTCCATCGGAGACGGTGTTTATGCAAGCACCGCGTTTCGTTGGTCTATGTAATCAAGTTCCGATTAGGTAAGCCACGTAAGATAAGGCAGCCTGGGAATGGCGCCTGCGTTCATGCCCTGCAAGCACCGGTGCGGCGCGGCAGTGTGGGAGTGTTCGTCAAGTGGTGCTGAGGTTTTATGCACAGCGACTGGCGTGTTTCACTGATTCAAAAGGTGTGCGTGTTGTACGATGGGACTGTGAGACTGAGCAAGATGTTGGAGGAGTTGATTGGGGAGTTTCCGAAGGAGTCGGGGTGGAGCATTAACGATTCGGGTCCGGGGGTGACGGGAGAAGGGTGACAGGAAGAGAAGAGAAGAAAAGAAGAAGCATACGCCAGGCCGAACCGACGCGACGGCTGGGCACAAGACACGACAGAGACAGGCCGACGGAACAGACAGGTGGAACAGACAGACGGAACAGACACGGACACCTTTTCCCTCAAGCATCAACCAGCCATACAGATGACTCAATTCCACACCACCAGTGACCAGCATGAGCAAGCCTGCAAGCAAAGAGAGAAAAGACAACCTTGAGGAAAAGCTCTCTCTCCCGGTCCACAACTCGGCTCGCACTCCGCGGCGGGTCGATCTGATATGCCAAGCGGCAGTTCCGAGTCTGAAACGTAGCGACTGTCGCCAATTAACAAGGTCCATGGGGATGCGCTGCCCGCACCAACGTCGTCGTCAACCGTCCCGCCTTGCCTAGTCCGTTTCCATCCTACACTGTGTGTACCGTGTACTTTGAAAGTAAACCAGTGATTCCGATCTGTGGTCGTGGCGGTGGTCTGTGGGAATCCGAGGTAGACTGGTACGACTAGGACTGGGACTGGGACTGTTGTCATGAAGCCTCCAGCGTCCGTACAATGCTTCTGCTTCTGCTTCTAGAAGGGCATATTTCGAGGCTGCATCGATGGATGATCCAAGTAGCAGGTGTTTTTCGTCGTTCTTGCAAGGAGAAGGGGATAGGGATGGGGGAAGGGGAAACGGATTGCCTTGCTCCTCAGCCGCCGCGTGTCTTCAGTAGGGGAGGGACTAAGGAAGAGGGACTACGAGGATGTGTGTTTGCCACATAGCCTCCTTTGGGACCGGTTGGCGATGCAACTGGCTGGCTGGCCTAGCTATGCAATGCGATTGCTGCGACTTGTCCTTCGTAGTTACTCGGTGATGCTGCTCTGTCATCTTGGTCGAGCATTTTTGGCGGATACAAGCCACCATCCTCCTGCTCTATATTCGAACCCGAGAAAACTGCACCGCCGCCAGACGAATTCGAGAATAAAAAAGAGACGGTGCACCGGAGCCACAGGGCCAATCAGGACGTGGAGCAGGGCAAAAGCTGCAAAGTCCACGTCAGACTGCGAGGTGGGCAGCTCAGAGCTGGGTGGTGTGCGAACAAGTCGACGCGCCTTGGGAAGTTTCAGGTTCCTTCAAGTGAATCCCCCCCAATGAGCGGACTAGCCAGTCAGGAGACACACTTGCGCGGAGGAGAGAGAGTGAATTGCGGGCCCCCCTTTTTATTTTCTCAGGCAGTAATTATGGGCATTTAGTTCATGACGGAGAGGGAAATGGAGATGGATACAGCCATTGAGGGGAGGGAGGGGAGAATTGAGAATTGAAATTGAGATGCAGTGCGCAGTGTGCTGTGTGCTGTGTGCTGTGCGCAGTGTACTATGTGCAGTGCAGTTGGGTACACACAAAGTGAAGTCTACTACCCAGGCAGCTCTTGGGTACGTGTGTATAAAATAGAAACGAAGGAAAGGAACCTAAAGTAAGCCATCAGCCAGTGGTATGTGTGTGTCAGGCGTCGTCCTCTGCAGCTCCATCGTGTCCTCAAACAATTCTATACAACGAACTAAGCCTCATTCTAGTTCATGAGCAGGAATAATCGGCCGGCTGTTGTTACAATGGTGACCTTTTCGGAGGAGGAGACCCTGCTAGAGTCAAAGAGTCAAAGAGTCAAAGAGTCAACCCTCCCTCTGTCCCGTACAGAGTACCGCCACACCCTTGAAAGCCGGCCCCCCAGTGCAAGAAAGACGTGCGAGCCAGTGCACGCCGGTAGTATCGGAGGGGCCTGCATGTATTGTATTGCGCTGTACTGTATTATGTGCAGGTGCCCTTTGGTGGTGGTGGTGTACTAGATATGAGGTATTAGGTATTAGGTATTCGGTGCCCTTCAGTGTGTGGTTTTGATGTTCGGTGCCTGACCCTGGCTGGCTCCCTCCCTGCCCTCCCTGCCCTGCCTGCCCTGCCTGCCCTCTGCCCTGACGCCCTGCAAAGCAACGAGTCTTTGGCGAGAGAAGCACGCCCGCAACGTCTCTTCAACCCCATCCCGCACACGCCAACCCCCATCTCATCCACTTGCTTGACCCATCCCGATCACTTCGACTCCTTCCTGCCTTCTTCCCTTTTCCCTCTTCCCCCCCTCCACTCTTCACCCTCATCTTTTCCCATCCTATTTACATCCGCCACCGCCTTCTGCAGATTCTTTTTGCATCGGTGTGCCCTTGATGAGCGAAGGTGTCTAACCCGCCCCATTTGCTTAATCCTATTTTCCCCCCTTCTATTCTCCAGGTCTTCCCCCGATACGCCGCCGGTTGACTTGTCTATTGCATCTGCCCTGCCTAACCCCCCCTACCTGCCTGTCTGCCTGTATCCTAATCAGAAGAGAGAGAACAGAGAGAAACTCATTTCTCTCTTTCGACTCCAGGAGATTCCCTTTCGACGTCGGCTTCCTCCCGCCCTCCGATTCCTTTCGGCTCCTGAGCGCTGTTTGCTGCCTCACCGCGGCCTCCCGTTTCACGTCCCTCGTTGAACGGCTATCCTCCATCCCCAACCACACAAGCGTCGACCGCACTCGCGCGCACTCTGCTCTGCCAGACTCGTCTTCACTCTTCCGCTGCTGCAGCCCTCGCTCACATACACTGCCTCTCCAGCTGCCCTGCTTCTCCGGAAAACCTCTGCTGCCGCTTGCTGCACCAGAGCGCACTGTGCGACCATCACACATCTCCGTCGACCGTCTCGCAATTGCACCGCCCGGCGTCGCTGCTGTTCTCCTCCGAACCAAGAAGAAAAAAGTCTTTCAGCCGGCCTGCCGCACACACAAACACACACCACGCGTATCAGTCCGCGACCCTCTTCTGTCACCCAACTCAATCACACAGGCATCACGTTAGCTGAGTCCGGTCTTGCTGGCAAATAATCCCTCCCCCGCCTCACACTCCTTTGGCCGGTACCAACCCACGCTTTTGCCGTTACCCTGGTTTTGGTAAACGAGAGTCTCTACGACTATTTTTCTCTCAGTATTAGAAAAGAACACAAGCCATAACAGCTACAGACAGGGTCTATAATCCATAATGGCTCCTCCCTCTACACGACCGGAGCATCAGATCAACCTCAACTACCTCCCCCAGCTCTCCTCGCAGCCCCCTCGCTCGGGCTCCTCTTCCACAGGCACCACCTCGCCAATTGAGCCTCCCTCGAGTGCCTCGATCCGCTTCCCCATGTCCATGCCCACTTCCAACGCCCCGAGCGCGCTGGGAAGTGCCACTGCAGGCGTAAGGCTGGGTGCAGGGTCCCCTTCGCATGAATTCGGTGGCAGGTTATACTCCAAACGGTTTGTCGCACCCTGAAACAGGCACCTCATTCGGAACCCAGCTAACAACCCACCCACAGGGCACGCGAGATCCAAGCTCAAGAAGGGCTCACTCCACAATTGTGGGGTCCTCCCACCAGCGGCAACTCAACACCTTTGCGTGAGACCATCCCAGAGTCTCCAAACGGTGAGAGCTTTCCGGATTTCAACCAGGCCATGCCAGAGACCACGTCAGCCGCGCAGACAACTACCCGTCGTGCCCGCGCTGGAACTCTTCCTTCTCGATTCTCTCCATCAGCTGCCCCGGGAGGACTACTGCCCATGCCCTCTTCGTCTCTCATCCCAAAGACTGCCCGTCCTACTCCATCCACCAGTCCCTTCAAGCCCGGTCCTGGAACACCGACCGAGAGCTCCGGATTTGCTGCCGGCAGCAGTAACAACAACGCCGCTGCAAAGTCTGCCCTGCTCTCCCGTCTCCGAGCCGGCTCAATGCCTCAACGACCTGGCTTCCTGCCTCCTGCCACGTCTCCTTTCGGCAACTCCATCTTCTCCTCAGGATGGAACCGTGATCGGAGCAGCACGCTTCAGAGCATCCAATCTCAACCCTCCAATGGACCTGGCTCGCCCGTGTCGTCCTTCTCGCGAGACTCGCTCGCAGACACGGATGTAAAGACCCTCGACTACCTTGGTCTTGTCGACACTCCTCAACCGGCCCGGGCCACACTGGCACCGTCTGATATCGAACTGCTCCTCGAAGGCCAAAGGAATGCTTTTAACCAGAACTTGAACAACACAGCCAACCGCTTCCGCTCCTATTCCGTTAATGCAAAGGAGAAGTACGCTGACGACGACGATGACTACGAGCAGGCCTACGGGGGCAACTACAGCGGAACATTGACCCCTACTGATCAAGCATTCGCCCTCCAGGAGGCCGTCCGACAACACAACCTGGAGGTCCAAGCATTTGCCAATCTGGCAAGCGCCACTCGTCCCCGTGCCAGGACTGCTGGTGTTCTCGAATCGCCATCACAGCGTCTGATGCGCTCCTATCTCCCTGCCCCATCCCGTCTTGACAACAGCCTTACAGCCGCAGACTTGACCGAGGAAGCCGAGTATAACCTCACCGAAGCGGTCAAGAACATGCAACTTGGCGGGAAGCCTGGTGGCAATCTCGGAGACGACACTTTGGAAGGACCTACGCGTGCCCTGTGGCTTGGTAACATTCCCTCTTCCACCACAGTCTCATCCCTGAATGTCATTTTCAACAACTATGGCCCGATCGAGTCTACCCGCGTTCTTACCCACAAGAACTGTGGATTTGTCAATTTCGAGACGCTCGACAGCGCCATCCAGGCCAAGTCTCAGCTAAATGGTAAAGAGATCTTTCCCGGTGCTGGCCCGGTCCGAATTGGATATGCCAAGGTTCCCAGCGCCGCCGCTACCCCTGGCCACAACGGTCTCTTCCCCTCGCCGAGCCCAGATCCACATGCGAAGAGCCAGGCTGACGGAACCACTTCATCGACAAACAACGCAAAGCCAAATGGCGTCCGCGCTGAAAATGCGAACGCGCCTTTGACCACTCCTGAATTGCCCAACATCCGAACCGACATTGTCCAAATCGTAAAAGAGTTGGGCGCGACTGATGAGGAGCAGGCCAGGATTGCTGCCCTGGTTGAACAGGCCGTCCAGAACAACATCTGGATCGATGACATCCCCCCAGTTGAAGAGCCCAGCCATAGCCGAGTCCATGATGCTCCCAGACTGCGTGAGATCCGCAAACGTATTGACAACAACTCTTGCTCTCCCGCTGAGATTGAAGAGATTGCCATTAACATGCTACCTGAAATCGCCGAGCTATCGTCCGACTACCTGGGCAACACTGTTGTTCAGAAACTCTTCGAGTATTGCGCCGAGTCCACCAAGGAGGCCATGTTGCGTGAGATTGCGCCTCATCTTGCCAAAATCGGTGTCCATAAGAACGGAACATGGGCTGCTCAGAAGATTATCGACGTCGCCAGAACTCCGGCTCTCCAGCAGGTGGTTGTGGATTCACTACGCCCCTACTCCGTCTCCCTCTTCCTTGATCAGTTCGGAAACTATGTCATGCAAGGTTGCCTGCGTTACGCTGCTCCTATCAACAACTTCATCTTCGAAGCCATGCTCGGCCGTCTCTGGGATCTTGCTCAAGGCCGCTTTGGTGCTCGCGCTATGCGTGCCTGTTTGGAGAGCCACTACGCTAGCAAAGATCAGCAGCGCATGGTCGCTGCCACCATCGCCCTTCACAGCGTCCAGCTTGCGACTAATGCCAATGGTGCCTTGCTCCTGACCTGGTTCCTCGACACATGCACTTTCCCCAGGAGACGCACAGTTCTTGCTCCCCGGCTTGTTCCTCATTTGGTTCATCTTTGCACCCATAAGGTAGCTTACCTCACAGTTCTGAAGATCATCAACCAGCGTAACGAGCCCGAGGCTCGGGACACAATTCTCCAAGCTCTCTTCTTTTCGCCGAACGATCAAGTTTTGGAGGACATCCTTGTTGACCAAAACTGCGGTGCAACCTTGATCTTCAAGGTCCTGACAACTCCATTTTTCGATGAGAAGATTCGCGCAGATGTTGTTCAAAATGTCCGAAACGTTCTCCTCCGCATCAAGGCTCAACCTGCACAAGGCTATAAGCGCTTGATGGATGAAGTCAACCTTTCCACCCGTGGCGGAGGCCCAGGTCATAGTGGACACCGTGACCATTCTGCCACTCGCCCCGGTTCGTCCAAGGACAGCCCGGCATCAGTTCACGCTGACCCCAACCGAGCCTTCTATGCTGGTGTTCCTCCTGCAGGTTTCGACCCCGTTGCACTTCAACGTACTGCAAGCATGGACTCCAACGGCTTCGACCAGTATCCGATGGGTGTCAACGCCGGCATGTTCGTACCCGGAATGCCGGGAACCGCAACGCATCCTGCGCTATACCAACAGCAGCTTCTTGCGGCATCAGCATCACGCAATGCGCCTTACTATAATGGTATGAATGGATTCCAGCCACCACCACCGGGAATGGACGCTTTCAGAAACGGTTCTCCTGTCGGAGCGCAAGGCTTCTCTGGATCCCCGATGATGCAACCTGCTAGCCTTGGTCAGGGACCCATGGGTGGCCCGAACATGTATCCTTATGGCATGTATCTTCCACAGCAACAGCAACAAGTGCCCGCCGTTGGTCGACGCGGACGTGTAAGCAATGATCGGTCCCGGTCTCGAGACTCGCATGCTGATTCGAGCAGAGATAAGCGTAACCAGTTTTATTGAAGCCACTGCGAAACGAGTCTTTTGTACATGATGAGGTGCTTGTTCCCATAACCCGGCATTTCACTACCATCGGTTTCCACATCTTCTCAATCAACCGCTCTACATCCACCCCAGCATCTCCGCATACATCGTTACTTTTTTCGACGACGTAGTTGAGATAAGCACATCAAAATTTCCTCATCACCCACAAGAGACCCACCTGTCTGTGTCCGTCTCATTCATATTTGGCTTCGAAAAGCCTCATGGCTAGAGAGAAGGGAGCAGGCCTGCCTTAGCCTCTCAGTTCACGACACGCATGTTTTTTCCTTGGTCACCGGCACGCTGATCTCACCTTCTCACTAGCACCACCTGGCGTTTCCCTCGATTTGACCCTCACCACACTCGCTTCAACTTGGATCACGGAGCCCCGGGGTTTTTCCACAGTCTTTGTTTGTCCCTTTTTCCCTGCCTTTTCTCCCTTCTTGTATCCACCTTTTTCCGGTGTTGGTCTGTTCAACAGCCATACACCTCATATCTCTTTACACCGGGCTCTTCACTGTCTCGAATGGTTTCCATGTCGGAAATAGGAATGTACGATATGGGACTCGCGGGGCATTGGTTGGTTCGTGTAACGGGAGAACCTTTTTCCTTGTTTTGTTTTTCCCTTTGCTCTTTTCGTGTGTGGATTTATGTTCGGGATGTAACCCCCTTTGATGGATGGATGGATGGAAAGCGGGAAGGGAAAGGGATGGGGTGCATTGAAACTGGGAAATCTGATGTTCTGTTTTTTGCGGGGTTTAGATTGTCGGGTCAGTTCATGTCTGGTGGGAGCTGTGTGTGAAAGTTCAAATGTTGCGAGTGAGGTATCTGGGACAAAGCGATACAAATATACAATTGAGTGTCTGTTTATTTACTGTTCAAACCCGTTCTGTCTATTTTTTTTGGAAGTGAATAGGTTAACAGCAGACAGTGCTGAAACTGACAAGTCAGATTTGTATGTTGGTCTAGGCGATTACCAGCAGATGTCTTTCTAGCGTGGCTGAAATAAAACGTTTTGACATGAGATTTCCTTCAGCCTTTGAGACTCATTTTTTTAGGTGTGAATTGCATTGGTGAAGGAGGAAAGTGAAAGTGAAAGTGAATATTTGAAAAGTAACGACATAAGTGAAGAGTACGGGTGAAGGTGAAGGGCACAGTGACATCAAACGTAGAAAGTGAACAGCAAAAGTGAACAGTAAAGTAAACAGTAAAGCAAAAGTAAAAAGCGCAAAGTAAGCAGCGGAAGGTGGTTTCAGGAACAAAAGTATAAGCAAATCATCAACGCAAAGAACAGTTTTTTCCTTAGATAAGTGAGTAGAGTAGCAGTGGTACAGATGATAGTAATAGTATAAGTAATAGCAAAGCATGACAGGGAGAAAGAAGAGGAAAGGCAAATAGTAAATTGGAAGATGCAAAACAGAAGTAGAAGTGAAAGTAAGCCTTGAAGTGAACGTAAAACTGGTCTACATTTTTGGGGTCTGGGACAATTAAATCGAAATCATCTTGAACATACTTTCTCTACTCGTCTCCTCTATTAAACCACAACGCCAAGAAAAAAAATACACCACGCATACAACAGAAGTAGATGCATACAGCCTGACATGCAGAAATGCACAATGCCCCTCTTTCATCTCCACAGATATGTTTTCTCTCGCAACGACGGAAAACAAAATCCTTCCTTTTCACCAACACACCGCATACACGGACATATCACGGAATTCCCGAACTAGGATAGAAACATGGCATTTTGTGTTTTGATTTCGATTTTTGTTGCATTTCATCCAACCCAGGGTATCATTTATCTAAGAGAAAAAGAAAAAGAGAAAGACCAAACACACTACAAATATAAATACACAGTACCCAAGACGCCATTATTATTTTTATTTCCGTACCACCCGATGCCCCCGAAACGGTCGTACATGACCACCACTACCACCAGCATATCCCTACTGCGGTGGCTGCTGCTGTTGCGACGCTTCGTAGACACTGAACTTGCGCTTCTTATTCTCCTCCGCATGCAATCGATGCATCGCCTCCCTAATCTCGCCCGCAGCCGCCAAAAGATTTTCCTCCGTGACAGGATCGTCCATGCTCGCTAACACACTATTGAATGTAGAGATATGGTTCGCATCCTTCTTGTCGTCGCGCCAGCGCGGGGTGCCATCGTCGTCCTTTTTAAATTTCCACCGCCCCTGCAGGTCGCGATAGCATTCGATGATGCGGCCATCGAGCGGCTCGCTGAGCGATTTCAGCATTTCCCATTCGTCGTCTGTGATGGCCAGGTCCGCAATCTTGTGGTACACGCCCTTGTTTTCCATGATGAGGAGACTGAGCGGGGCGGGGATCGCGTCGTAGTCTGGGACCAGACCTTCTTCGCCGTCTTCGGGGTCGAAGAGGGGGAATTCGCCGAGTTTGAGTTTGAAGTCGATTGTGTTTTCGTGCGGAGGTTTCCATTTGAGAATGTGGCGGTCGGTGCCTGGATGGTAGGGGGTATTTTTGCAGGTGAAGATTAGGCCGTCGTTGCCGTGGGGTAGGCGGGGAAGTACGTCGCGGAACATGCGTTCGAGGTGGTAGGAGACTTGCATCTCTTTCTCTTTAATGCGGAAGGGTTCGTGGATGGGTCGGCCGCGCTGTTGTTGCAGGGCGCGCGCTTTCTCATGCGGCCTCAGAACCCATTCCTTGAGGCGACCAAGCCGCTTGTCGAGCGGGCGGTCCATGCAGGAATTACCGTCCACGACGAGGCAGTCGAAGACGTAGAACATGAGCCGTGGCTTTGGCTGGCCCTGGACTTTGTCATACACTAGCTCGCCGTCCAGAATAGTTTGGAACAAGAACTTGTCCTCGTCATTGGGGTGCTCGTAGTGGGGAATCCATAATGGCGGTTGTATGTCGTAGTAGTTGTTCTTGCGATCGATGAGTAGTGTCGCAGGCACGAAGGCGCCATGTTCGTTCTCGATGTACGTGAGGAATAATAAGCAACGGAGGCCATCTGTCTTCTCGCACATGAAATATTCCTGCTGCTTCAACTCTTGGATGTGCTCGCGGCCGAAAGAGACGGGTTGCGCGCCAGGGAACGAGCGGTTCTTCGTTTTGAGGAGGCTTTGGACGTGTACGCGCAATTGCTCTGCATCATGATGTTGAAGTTGCTCACCCGGTATCGAGGGTGGAGCGGAGGACATGTTGGGAGTTTATGCAAGTGTATGGGAGTGCGATGGGGGATGTGACCTCGGGAGGATGTTTACCTAGAAGATACCGATGGGCGCGGGTGGGTGTTGGCGCGTAAAGATTTGGAAATGAGATGAGCAAACGATTCTCTATGCGATAAATTGCAAGCGTTAGTCTCGTCAGATAGGAAAAGTGGAAAGGTTAAAGACGGAGTGAGTACAAAGAGTGAATGGTCAAGCCCGCAGCGCGCACCGGCATGGGGAGTGCCAAGATAACTGTTGCTGAGTCAGTATTGACTACAACCTACCATGTGAGATAGTTCGCAACCTCAACGATTGCGGAATATCTTAATAGGAAATTTTCATTCAGGAAAGGTGAAACCTGTCATCTGTTGGTTTAGTATCATGTTTACAGTAAGGATGCAAACTCTACTTAATACTTCTAGTACACTTGTGAGTTGAAAGGCCTATAGTCAATGTGCTCAAGAACTTAATATTTTCTCCTTTATCGGACGTTACTGAAAGAATTTATACTATTATATGAAATTGCAAACATTAGTTTATATTGGAGCTGTGGCAAGGGTTCATTGGTTTTCATCTCTGGCTTGTTGCATACACGACTAAGCTCATTGGCGAGGGAAGTCGTGAAGTCATGGATCGTCAGCCGATCCTGGTCAGTTTCGCGAAACTTTTGGAGACTTTCATCTTGACACCAACAAGTTTCCCACTATTACACGACCACCATTCACCACAATGGCCTCACACTACATATGCAGAGCCTGTATACGGGCGACCTCGAAATCTTCTCCTTTATTTACTTATGTAAACTATATCCGCCTCCTTGGTCAATTGAGTCCGCATTGCTAACTACTCCAGGCGAAATCATTCCCGCAGAACCACCCCTCCCTCCTCCGCACCACCCATCGCGCCCTCTCCACCTCCTCTCCAGTTCTCTATCATACGACTCCTATATTTTCCGAGAAGAAACAGTCCTCCAAGACCACCTCTTCACAGTCCAAACCTTACATATCACAACAACCAGGTGTAGAGGAACCCAGTCAGGTCACCCATCCCATCCCAACTGGGGCCGGAGGAGGCATCGCTCGTGGACTCGCGAAAAAAATTATGGAAAAAGCGCCGTTGATGACTGAAACCTATGTCGCCTACGCTGCCGCCCAAGATATGTGCAAGGAGTGTATCCGGCCAGGCCACTATGAGGTCCCACAAGCCGTCGAGAAAGGCGGCGAGATACCAACGGACGAGAACGGAACGCATCTCGGCGTTGCAAGTGGGTGGTGGTATGAAAGTACGTCTCAATTCCTACCTCCCATTATATTCCTACCTCCCATTATATTATATCCTTCCACGGCACAGCGAGAAAAACAGATAACTAACATACCGTCACAGCTCTCGGCCTCGCACCCACCTTCTCTAACTGGTCCCAAATATCTTTCCTCCATCTCTGGCTCATCCAAGTCCGTCTCCGCACTTTTCCCTCTACCCACGCACCAATCTGGATCCAACACATGACCAACCACTACTTCTACGCCGCCGAAGACCGTCTCGTTGTCTACCACCACATCACCGCCAACTCCCTCCGCCAAAAGTACCTCAAAGATCTTTTCGCGCAATGGCGCGCTGTGCTACTCGCCTACGACGAGGGACTAGTCAAGGGCGACCCGTGGCTAGCAGCTGCCGTGTGGCGCAATTTACTAGGTGCGAGGGAGGATGTAAACTTCGAGAAGTTGGCGGAGATTGTGGCGTATATGAGGAGGGAGATGGCGGCGCTGGATCAGGCGTCGCATGACGAAGTTGCACAGGGAATGTGGAAGTTTGGGCCGGATCCTGGGCAGGAGGGACAATTGGTGAAGAAGCAGGCGGAGGGTGTAAGGAGGGCTCAATGAGTTTACGATGTGACTCTGTATGAACATGAGGATTTGTATGTGATAAGTGTATTGTATAGAGAGTATCGAAATGCTCCACTGATGAATATACGTCGAAGATTAAGAAAATTCATTTGTAGTTGTGTAAAAGTGTGGGGTCGATTCAGCTAATTATTGTTCAGCCTCCCTCAATCTCTTGTTCCTGATTCAATACCATAGTCACAAACGGAAAGCATCTAATCTAATTGCCTATTGCTTGTAACCTGTCTATTATAGGAGATTCTGTCTTTCAAACAAAATATCCGAAATTTGTATAAGGATGTTCCACATACCTTCTCTTTACGCTATATCTGAGGATGCTGTAGGCAGACAGATGAATTCCCGTATAGATATCCCGACATCTATCAGTGATTTCTTTCTCACCATATTTTGAACAACGCATTTACTCCCCTACTATCAGTCATAAATAACATTCGTCTCAAGCATCATGGCTCGTTCTGAGATCGACGATGTGGGCCATTATTTTTCTTCTGTCAACTTACTTGAGAACGACTGTAGGATGGTTCCGTGCTGTTGGTTTATTTAAACATTCCGTATGTGGTCTAATCCGTTCTTGTGGTTATAATGTTATCCATCAACGATAGGTAACAGAAACAGCTTGATTAATTGGAATAGAGAATGTCAAGGATTACTGGCAGTATATCTTTAGGATGGTGGAGTTTCCAAAATAGTTCAGCAAATCCCAGGTCACAAGGTATACTGACTTCAGGGATTCGTTCACCGAATATGGCTCGCAGCGGTCAACAGGCTCTCCTCGTGCCTGGGGCCACTTGGTCTATTTTTCTCACATTCTGACCAAGTTTTAACTTAGAACAGATTTCTCTTACTCATAATCTGTCCCAATTCCTGTGCTGTACAGTATCTCTATTATCATCCTATATGGGGCGAATAAAATTTTTGTTTAGTCTTTCACATCAAGTCATTCTTATCTCATCATATCTCATTTCCTTCTGTATAATACTATCTCAAATAGACATCCGCATTCCAACTATTTATCAACTCAATCCCATCTTTCCTAAAATCATCTCTCTCCGCATGCCCCAATCCCGTAACATTCGCATCGAACACCCAGTTGCTTCCTATTCCGCCCTCCAACCCTCCTTCACCCTCCCCATACGCCGGCCACTCTCCTCTCCCATCAGGAAGTACTGGTACACCTTCACTTATGAACTCAATCCATGCGGCACTCATTGTTTCTGCAAGCTGAAAATATCCTTCGGGCATCCCTTCGAAGGGATTCTCACTTACATTTTTGTAACCGTATCCCAATCCAGCCTGATTATTGAATACAAATGCGACTTCTTGGAAATGTGTGGCGCCTATGTCAAGCGAGATACCATGAGGAACTGTGTTGAAACGGTAGCAGTATACGGGAAGGGAATTGGCAGTCCAAGTCTGGCATATCTTTCGTCGGTGGGCGACGAAGAAGAGGTCACCGAAATAGGCATCGGAGCGGCGGACCGCAGGGCCATACTTGGGTGGTGGAATCCATGAAAGGGGTCTATTTGTCGGTACAGCGCCATAGGTAATGTTGGCGGGGTAGGTGTCAAGGATGCGGGTGGCTTGTGAAGGGGTAAGTTTCACGGGGCTGGAAGTGTTGGTGAGGTATATTTGAAGATGTTCAGAGGAGTTCATGGGACGGGGACCGAAAGCAGTACCTTCGTCTGAGTTTGCACCAGAAATGATGGGAACATGGACAAAGGCTCCGGATTCGATCTGGAGGGATGTTTTGCCTTGAATGAAGTCGTTGTCGATGATAGGGTTCCATGTCCACTTGGGAACGGTGCTGTTGATCCAGGAGCTCAAAGTCCAAGTGTCAACTTTGCGAAGACAGTCGAGGATTGGAGTGGAGGATAAATCAGATTCGGTATTAGAGCAGCCGAAGGAATTGGATGCGTTGAGAAGTATAGTTGGGTCCCAAGCGAGCGTGCGGTAATGGATCGGTCCGCCAGATTGCATAATAGCGGAGCGGAAGAGCTTGTCATCGCGGCCGCCATAGGCTGTGAGATGAAGACCAACACTGAGAGCACCAGCAGATTCTCCCCAAAGAGTGACTTTGGCTGGATCGCCTATAAATTGGGTTAAAATTTATGTCTCAAAACTTGCGACACAATTGAGAGAAAAGAAGGGTGACGAGGAAATCAAACTAACCTCCAAATGCATGGATGTTCTCCTGCACCCAATGCAAGGCCAGTCTCTGGTCTTTAAGTCCATTATTTGCGTTGCCACTCTCGACTACCTCGTCTCCATTGATAAAACCCCACATGCTGAGTCTGTAGTTGATAGACACACCAATGATAGGCTTGCCAATATCGACGCTCCTCTGTACGAAAGCACTCAGGTTGTATCTCGGATCAATACCACTACCTTGATATAAGCCCCCGCCGTGAAGCCAGAACGCAACGGGAAGTTGTTCGCCTTCGTATCCGGATGGGCGGACGACATTTAGGTAGAGACAGTCTTCTGAGATTGCAAGTGGCCACTGATCGCTGCCGTACCCGATACATGCTGGGGAATATTGCTTTGCACTGAATGGCGCTCGCCAGGTCGTGTTGAGGGGTTGAGGGACGCGGAAACGTAGGTTTCCTGTTGGAGACTGTGCATATGGAATACCCAAAAAGTAATCCTGATTGTATTGGCTTGAATGAACACCTTCTACCGTACCGTTCTTGATTTTGACTGTAGGGGAGGGGTCATGATGGTCATAGGTGTTATAGGGAGCTGCAAGCACTGCAGTGGCCCAGAGAGGGTACAAAAGCAAACGCATTGAGGGCATTGTGACGAAAGAGAATGACGCCAATCAATGACATTAGAAAGAAAGAGATGAGATATATATGCACTATTTGCCACTCATCGTGACCTACCTTCCCGCCCAGTGCGGGCATACATCGGCTCTATGTTGCATCTGATGCGCGTGAAAGATGTTGATTTTGCACAGCATCCCTGAGTTCGTCGGACGTTTACCCTAGAAGATGGTGCAAGTGTAAATCGAAGCATGACATTGGACTCCATGTTTTGGATCGACCCCAGGCAGTAATAGGCAAAGACGCGGAGACGTGCGGAGAAACCCTGGAGTTTGAATGTTGGTTAAGGTGAATGTGGGGGTGTTAGCGTTGACGCTAGTGGAAGAATATCGGTGAATGTAGAGTGATAATCTTGATTGGACGATCTGAGCAATTAGTTGATTGATCGGACATCTTCCTTACTTGTTCCTGATCGCGGCAATTCTTCTGTGTCCGGGATCAGCCATAAACACCTGCAGTGTTCATGAGAGTGTATGTCATGTGACTCGGTTACTGAACGCATATTGGTATAACTCCTGATGACGTCTGGTTCTATCCTCTCAAGTATATCTAGGCAGATGGGGATCTGACGCGTGAACAACAAACTTACTGTGCCACCCTAGAATTTCAAGATATTCTCTCTTGTGCTTCTTCCAACAATCTTGGTGTCGACATAAAAACCATTTTCATGAAGCACATTCGCTCAAGACTGATGATTTGAGAACCGACAGTGTAGCAAGGGCCCTGAAATGCTCCAATTTCACCCATAAACACCACATCAATGTTTGAACTGAAGAGTGATTCGATCCTGGTCTTAATTGTACCATCAGTAGGAACCTTCATGGCTCACAGCAACAACAATAATGAAATACGTTATTATCCCATGCGCCAAGTTATGCTCGGCCATACAACGGAGATGGGGTTATGATCCGGATTCGCTTGTTGCTCCCGGGGTAATTAACGGCCGTGATCTGCCCAGTTCTATCCATCTCTAATGTCCGCCAGTTGTGGGAAGCTGGAAGCGACCATAGTCAGTCCCATAACCTTGGGTGGGAAACATAAAATCTTTGGGATGTACTTACACCAAGATAAACTTTGAACGAGTCATAAATGAGCCATTGGAATGCCTTCATGATTCGTTAGATCAATATTGTAGCCGGAGGTTTATGCATGAGACTTACAGTCAAAGTGCCGATCATGAAAATTCGAACTGGCAGACCGTTCCAGAGCCCACGGAAGCCAATGTTGCTATAGATCCTAGTCATTGCTTGGCCCGCGCCCTCGCCATGTTTCCTATCGGAGTTCAACTTCGACACCATTACGTCTGCAATGAATTAACAACTGGTGTCTTCTTCGGCGCGAGTCAACATACCTGCTGGATGCGACACAACGGCACAGCCGATACCAGCAATATAGCCACCTAAAAAGGACACTCCGGTTTGTTGCAAACCGTTGTATGCCTCTTTTGGTTTCCCGAGCGACTTGTAGATCTGTTCTACCGCTTTCTCAAAAGACGCAAATTTCACCATAGTGTATGGAATTTGACGGCCCCATAGTGGATACAGCCCTTTGTAAAGACCTGCAACTCCTTCTTCCGCGATAACCTTCGACCATCCCTCCCGCAAAGTATGGGCAAACGGTGGTAGAGTGGTTTGCATGCGCACTTTGATTGCTTCGAAGGGACATAGTGCGAGGTCGGCCAGAAATTCCGCGGAAGCGGATGCAGCTAGGTATACAACTGTCTTGTTCATTCCCGGCGCAAGTTTATCGCCGTACAAGTATTTGAATACTTCATAGAAACCATACTTTCCGGCGCCCTGGAAGGCATAGCCTACGAAGGTTGGGCTCCATCCAAAGAAAACACCACGAAGGCCTTCAGAATGATAGATGGTTTTCCAGGCTTGGATGTTAGATTTGTAGATATTGGCATCAACTTGTCGACGACATTTCACCTAGAGAGGCAATTGCGTTAGCCTCTAGCCAGGAAGGTAATCGCCTTGAGAGCACAGGGAATCCAATTCAGTTGCAAAGTAGAATATTAGAAATTTTCGTACAAGATCCAATGGAGTGACCATAGTATGTGTTGGACCGCACGCTATTAGATCTCAACGTTAGCATATTCGCACCTGCCAGGTCTAAGTGATAACAAACCTATTACGCCGCCCAGTGTACAAGCCGCGAAGTAGGAGCCCGAGAAGAGCTCGATTTTGCGCTGAGGCTTCATTGCTTCCAATTTTCCCGACATGTTTGCCTAGGTTGTTGTTGTCGATTAGCGGAAACTCGTAGGTGGGAATACGTGGTTGTGTCGTGTGAGCTCCGCAAACGTTAACTGTCTGTGGGAAGATGCTAGCAAAGCAACAATTGAACGCCAAAAGGAGAATATATCACAATCTGAAACCCGGAAGAGACGAAAAAGTTCACAGTGTCTGGGAGGACGGCAGACCCTAGTATTTATTCGTCGTCGCCATGAGTTCATGGCAAGGTCCGCAGCATCCGTTCGTTATCGATATGACGTCGTTCGGGTTCGAAGTGCAGCCACGCTAGTAGCTGACTATGCCCATTATTTTATGCTTGTCATCACCAAAACTAGGTTCATGCGTTTATTTTATCTGGAGATTGGGGACACTAAGAGTTGTTTCGTCAAAGCAAAAAGCTTCGACTGTCTTAGAAAGATTAAACGACTTGGCGTCTAGATTGCGCATTTCCAAGGGACCGTATAACCTAGAGCGAGCGACCCTTTCCTCAGTATCCATACACCTCAAACAGTATGGAGGAAATCCGTAACCAGCCATGAAAATAATTTCAGCCATCAAACGCCATTCCAGACCGCATCTATATCTTACACCTGCCGAGAGACATTCAGAGCCCCTTCGACTCGAGATAACTTTGTACACTCTCCACTAGGTCTAATTTCTTTCCCGTGGAGGGTTTCCCACGGGCATTGAGGAAAGTCCTTAGTGTCACGACACTTTGTTTGCTTACAGTGCCACGATCATTCAGGGCGGCCATTTCCTGGTCGGCTATGCCATCATCGCCATCCCCCCCAGTATCTGCAGCCTGACTCTTCGGTTCCTTCTTGACACGTTTTCGGGCAGGCTTTACTTCTTCATCCTCGTCTTGATCATCTTTAACGGCACGGGCAGCACGCTTCCTAGGTGGCGCCTTAATGACCGAAGGCTTGGAGATTGAGCTATATACTTCGCCGAACTCTTTGCCAAAATCCGCCACGTAAGATCGCGCTCGTTTGTCCATCTGCTTGTAACGTGGTATCGTCTTATCGTCTGGCTTAGTGGGAACTTCTTCCTCTAGTGCCATAGCTTGAAGAATGCGATAAAACCACTGCAAATCTGCATACCTGTTAATACCTCTACTTCCGTTGATATAAGTAGTTACTTACCTGGGTTGGGATATTTTGACGGGTCATAGACACTCTTCGGAAACTGCAGCTGTTCGATGATAATTCTCATTTTGTCTGTCAATTCTTCCGTAGTCTTGAGTGTTTCCCCTTGGTCGGGGGCTTGTCGAATGTCGTCAGCATAAGGAAGAGGTACTAACCACAATCCGGGAGGCATGGTCTGCTCGCCATCTTCGTTCAGCTTTTCCGCTCCTGGAATGATAGCGGCGATTACAGGAGCAGCATTTTTGCGAGCAATGAACCAAGCCACCGCCATTTTCTTACTTTTGAGAAGCTTGTGATGAAGCGCCGAGAACACGCGAGTGGATCCGACGAACTCTGCCTCTGAAGGGTAGATGAAGGTCGACTTGCCCGTATTAGCCCATATAGGCGCAGCTGATAGGGGCTTGAACCCGATTACTCGTATAATAGGCTCTCCAAAGCATTGCCGTATCTGGATGAACTCCTCTGGCGTGAATGTAATGGTGTCTCCTCCAAACTTGTAGGCTTTTCGCATTTCCCCCTTTTCAACTACTCGAGCTGTATCATCTGCCATATGCGAGGTTGTGCCAGTTGCAATCTGCACCTTCTCGCCACCGACCCATACGTAGCAAGACTTGACGTGTTCTTGACGTTTTATCATGATGAAGCCTTTGACACCAATGCGGAGGCCAGGTCCAAGCTCGAGTGGGAGACTGAAGAGGGCTCTTCGAGGCGCGGCCTTGGAATTTATTGAGGAAAGAAGCTGTTTCAGAAGTGATATGCCATCTCCACTATGGGCAACCTTGGTTGGGGATACAGTAGAAGCTAGCGCATCTGGATCAGATGGCGAGGCAGGATAAACAAGATCATCGTAGAACCGTGTTCGATCAAACGCATGGTCGGCGCGTGAGATTGGGAAGAGGTCAATAGTGCAACCAAGATCGTAAAGATCTCGCGCCCGTGTTATCGCTGTATCCTTGTCTTGCTTGAGCTGAATAGGGTAATCATTGTCTGTAACCAAGAACAACCGCCGCGAGGAAAAATTCGGGGCTTTGGTGGTGAATATCTGGTTTGCACAGAAGATGACTGTCGCGATGCTAGCTCCTTCAGGTGCAGGCTTCAATAGCGCACCAGCTTGATCCTCGTCTTCAACCAAATCTCTCAATCGCTTCACGTCTTGAGCGGACGGTACATTAAGATCTGATAAAAGATAACAGTGTTGAAAGGTGTTGTCTCCGTCTTTCAAATCCGTCTTTTCGGTACCGAACAGTAGTATGCCCATCATGTCATTAGGGTTCGAGATGATACGCTGTTGCATCAACTGGTAGGCGCATTTGAGAGCAGCGGAGGTGGGCGAGTCGCGATCGGCCTTCTTGTCATCGCTCAGCGGCGGCCGTTCCAGCATGGTAGGACTGACATCAATTGCGAATAGAACAGCATCTTTGATTATTTTGTAGTTCTGCGGCATGTTAGCTTAGTTCTTCTGAATGGTGGATAAGCGCACGCCGTCGTCAATATCCTCGTCATCTTCGTCCTCTTCCTCGCCAGTACGATTCTCTGTCGGATCGGCCATGTTGCGTTGAGTATAACGTGTAGAAAGAGCAAAGAAGGACGGGAACTGTAGTTTGGATGTCAAGCGCGGGGGTTGAGCTCTGAGCTCTAGCACCAACTCTCAGAGCTGCAAGGCAACAGCACCGCGCCTGCCTGAAACGCGAGGGCACGTGATGACCCAAAGTGCCAAGCCCGGAGCTTTCGGTGATGACCGCATCGAACATTCACGTCGCTTGCCATTGGCGGTTTGCCTTTCATCCCGATTGCTTGACCCAGCCATTATTCACTGGGCCAATCTGGCCTCTATACACACCAAACTTCGTCAATGGCCATTTGAGTGCTCTTGAAGCTTCATTTCTCATTACCTCTCGCACAATGGCTCTGCGCGCACCTCTTACCCGTGCTGCGAAGCGGGCAACGTCTTCCTGTTTACCCGTCACCTCCATAACTTACTCGCCGCTGTCAAGAAGAAATAATGCCACGATCGCGCCATCCGCCAACCAGAAATCAACTGGCTCTAAAGGCCCTACTGCCATGGTCTTCATGAACATGGGGGGGCCTTCAACCACTGGAGAGGTTGGCGATTTTCTCAGCAGACTTTTCGTTCGTATTGCCACCCATTTTACCTCGTCTCTATATCTAATGAATGAAGGCCGATGCCGATCTCATTCCCCTCGGACGACTCCAGAATTATATTGGCCCTTATATTGCACGCCGACGGACACCCAAGATTGAAAAGCAATATGCGGAGATTGGTGGAGGTTCGCCCATTCGGAAATGGTCAGAACACCAAGCTGCTGAGATGTGCAAGATTCTGGACAAAACATCCCCGGAAACTGCACCTCATAAACCTTACGTGGCATTCCGATATGCAAATCCATTGACAGAAGACATGTACAAGCAGTTGTTAGCGGATGGTTTTGGTGGCGGCAATGGTGGCAGAGCCGTTGCTTTTACACAATATCCCCAGTACTCTTGTTCCACAACAGGTTCGTCACTCAATGAACTCTGGAAATGGAGATCAAGACTGGAAGGAAAGAGGGCGACGGGGGAGGATGAATCTGAAGGCTCAATCAAGTGGAGTGTCATCGACCGATGGCCCGTACACTCAGGGCTTGTCGAAGCCTTCGCTCAAAACATTGAGAAAACCCTAGCTGAATACCCAAAAGAGCGCAGAGAAAACGTCGTCTTGCTCTTTTCTGCACATAGTTTGCCCATGTCCGTTGTCAATCGCGGCGACCCATATCCCGCCGAAGTCGCCGCTACAGTATACGCAGTCATGCAACGTCTGGGAATGAAGCAGCAGTACCGTCTTGTGTGGCAGTCGCAGGTCGGACCGCAGCCCTGGCTAGGAGCTCAGACATCGGATACCGTCAAATCGTTGATGAAGAAGGGCCAAACGGATATGATTCTCATTCCCATTGCGTTCACAAGCGACCATATTGAGACACTTTTCGAGTTGGACAAAGAGGTTATTGGAGAAGACGCTCATGGGCATGAGGGAGTCAAGCGTGTGGAGAGCTTGAACGGCAATCGGGTTTTTATTGATGCTCTTGCAGACATTGCGAAGGCACATCTTGACAGTGGTGTCGCATGTAGCCCCCAGATGTCCCTACGGTGCCCGGGCTGTGTCAGTGAACGTTGTTTGGAACAGAAGAAATTCTTTGCCGGTCAAGAGAAACATTTGGCTGTTGCCACATAAAAGCAACGAATGATGGGTTGCATGCATGATCTGTACATATATAACCTGTACAATATGTCTTTTAGGGCAAATTCTTGGAAATGCAAGCACATTAATGAGTTTTAAAAAAAGGATACTTAGACTTCATCCATGCAAAGTAGTGCGGACGATCAAGTCCCAACATCAACTTTGGGCGCGGGCTTGTTAGCCTTCTTGACAGTTGTCAACGTGCGAGGTCGAGCACGCTAAAGCTATCAATGGAACTGTTGAGCTTGGGTCGGGCTGTCCAGGGCGAAAAGGCTTGGCAATTCGAGCTCAACACCAAATTGTTTCGCTCCGCGCTGACCCAACATCTTCTCTCCCCTCCCCGATCTCTGCCCATCTCCCCTCCCTATCCGAATCCCCTTGTCAATTGCACAATGCTGTCGCGGACTATTAGGAGGAACATTGCCTCGCCGCTCAGGCGCAATGCCTTTGCTCCTGCTGCCCGACCTGCCTTCAGGACTGTCACCACCGATGCGGCATCATCACACGCCGATAGGGAGGCCATCCCCAAGGAGGACGATAAACCCTTTGAGGTTCGCCTCTCTGACGAAAGTTTCGAGACGTACGAGCTCGATCCCCCGTCGTACACCCTCGACACCACCAAAGCCGAATTGAAGCAGATCTACTACGACATGGTCGCTGTCCGGTACGGAAGATTCAACTCGCCCAGCTAGTATCGCTGTAGGCATTTATTTTGTACAGGTCTAACTTTTATTACAGACGTATGGAAATGGCCGCCGACCGATTGTACAAGGAGAAGAAGATTCGTGGGTTCTGCCATCTCTCTACCGGCCAAGAGGCCGTCGCCGTTGGTATTGAGCATGCCATTGAGAGGGCTGACCATGTTATCACCGCATACCGTTGCCACGGCTTCGCTATGATGCGTGGTGGGACTGTCAAGTCGATCATCGGCGAGCTTCTTGGAAGGAGAGAGGGTATTGCGTACGGAAAGGGTGGATCTATGCACATGTTCGCTCCTGGATTCTATGGCGGTAACGGTATTGTTGGTGCCCAGGTGCCCGTCGGTGCCGGCATCGCTTTTGCCCAGCAATACGAGGAGAAGAAACAGGTTACCATTGCGCTATACGGAGATGGTGCGTCCAACCAGGGACAGGTTTTCGAGGCATTCAACATGGCCAAGCTCTGGAAACTTCCCATCATCTTCGGCTGTGAGAGTAAGTTCAAGCCCGTCCAAAATCTCGGTCATGAGCTGTGCTAAGGAATCCTGCAGATAACAAATATGGCATGGGTACCGCTGCGAACCGTTCCTCTGCGCTCACCGATTACTATAAGCGTGGTCAATATATTCCCGGCCTCAAGATCAATGGTATGGATGTTCTAGCCGTAAAGGCTGCCGTTCAGCATGGAAAGCAATGGTGCGCCGAAGGCAAGGGGCCCCTCGTCCACGAATATGTTACATACCGATATGGTGGTCACTCCATGTCCGATCCTGGAACGACATACCGAGTAAGTTATCCAACTGGTTAATGTGCGAATGCAGCTTTCTGACATGAAACGATCAGACTCGCGAGGAGATTCAGCGCATGCGTAGTACCAACGATCCCATTGCTGGGCTTAAGCAGAAGCTCCTCGACTGGGGCGTTGTCACCGAGGAAGAGCTCAAGGGTATCGATAAGGAGGCACGTAGCAATGTGGACGCCGAGGTTGCTGAGGCAGAGGCCATGGCACCACCAGAGGCCACACCTCAGGTCCTCTTCGAGGATATCTACGTACGTGGCTCGGAACCGGAGTACCTCAGAGGACGTATCCCCGAGGAGAACTTCTACTACACGGAGGCCGACATTCCCTCGAAGGGTCCCGAGACTGTCACACGGACATAGTGCACCGTGCATGATGGGTTAGGGGAGCTGTTTTGACAAGAAGAGCTTGTAATATTATCACTAAGTTCGAGAAATGTGCATGCGAAGGAGCGTTCCTCAAGCTTGGATCGATGTCATTTATGTTTATGTATTTTGAAGGGATGTCCCAGCATGTCTCTAACTCTTGTTTGATGCAGTGATCAATAGACTATTCTTCACGTACACCAAGTTCGTTGCTTATTCGCGGTGCCGAGCAAGCAAACAGAAAGCTATCAGCATTGAGACTTTCAGCTATCTTAGACAAAATGTGCAGACCATCCCACGATGACGACGTGTGAAGCCCCGTAGGCTACTTTTTGGACATACAAATAGCGTGTTTGCCCTATTGTACACCATGTAAAGTCGTTTTCACGCCTTGCCACTCCGCTTTCATGCACTCTTCAATCCACTTGCACTCGACCGCGCCTACGTGCTGTTGAACGTACTCTACCAGGGGTCCAGCCCCCGGTGCGTCAACCAAAAGCCCCAATGCACCAACGCGCGGGAGGTGCAAGGCAGATGCGAGCTTGCTCTCGCTGGTAGATGGAAGACAGATGAGACGTGGGGGATTTTGGGAATGCAGGGAGGAAAGGTAAAGAAGTGTAGGGAGATGGGCGTGTGCAGGAGAAGAAGATGGAGAGGCATGGGGAATAATCAAGAGCGATACTGGAGTGGGAGAACGAGGGTCCGCCTGGGACTCTGAATTTTTTCCTTTTGAAAGATCAATTGGCATGGTCGGTGGGGCCGTCTTTTGGGCGAGAGTGGTGAGATGCCGGGTTACGCTATTCAGGCCGACGAGCAGATGGGCGGAAAGGTCTGGCGATGGCGGAGCAGAGGAATCATCTTCGGACACTGGCACCCCGGCTGGTTCTTTTACTGATGACAGTCCGCGGTTTGGACCTCGTTTTCGCTTTTTGCCTTTGGAAGGATGGACATATGTCTGGCGGTGCCGGCCTATTGGCTCGAGCAGGCTGTTGAATGTTAGCGATGTCAGTATCGGAGGATAAAATGTTTCGTATTCCATGCACATCGGGAAATAGAATGTTCACCAGAACAAGAGAAGAACAACACCAAGGAAAACAGTGAAAAAATGTATTCTCTTCACTTGTTCAACCTACCTGCATAGTAAGTCCAGTATCACTGTCTGGTGTTCCTCAGAAACTGGTGGCCTGCGATGATAATGTAAGCAGAAAAGCAAAGTTGTAGATGGGATGTGCGTAGCCGTCCACCCACCATTGCGTCTTAGTAAAGGGAATTTCGGTCTTGTACAAGGGTTTCGATGATTTCTTGGTTGTTGGGGCCATTTGGGAGAGAGGGTTCAGTTGCCAGCGCAAGTGAAGGAGGCGTCTGATTGAGCAATCGAGCAATTGAGCCAGCGTTTTGGGCGAGTGAAAGACGACTGGAGGGACATCTGGAGCTCCGGACGATTACAGCGGCCAAGTGGGGTCTAGCGTCCGTGGACCCCTGACTAGCGCGGATTTATGACGGAGCTCGTGCCAAGGCCGCTCCCCACCAAACACTCCCCCCCCAAGCTCGGAACAAACCCTACCACCACGACGCGTTAAAAAAGTCCACACCTACAGCTTCGCCCTATGCTGGCATTTTGCTCGAAAGGTATTCTAATTTCTTCGTCTTGACCTGCCGCAGCCCGTCCTGGAGCTCATGGTGCTCTTTTCTTCCCCAATTTCCTTACCGCGCCGCGGTTACCCCCCGCCAGTCAAGTAAGACCCGCCAGGCTGCTGCTGCTGCTGCTGCTTCTGCTGCTTGCTTGCTTGCTGCCTGCCCGACACCCACCTAGTACGTATTAGCAGCCTCTCTCCGACCACCATCCCTCCTCCCTCTCCTCCGACCTCTACTCCACCCTTTCCCTCGCATCTCTCCCAAGGGCGCGCGCCTCTGCGCCTCTGCCTGATTGCACAAGCACCGCACGCTGCGGCCTGGCAATTGGCCCTCTAGGCTACGTCTGACCGGAAACCGCGAGCTGCTCTTGCTGCACAAGGCGTCGCCCTGGTCGTGGTGGCCGTTGTGCTGCTGCTTGCTCGTGGAGGACCTGGTGCTTGCTTCCTGCTCTTGTCCGCCTTCTTCACCCGCCCCGCCAACAACACCTCTCCTTCCCTGCTCCCCAATCGCCTCCTGGGCTTTTGCGTCCCGTGGCAGATTCTCACAATCAACGGCAGCTTCACTCCGTCATGAGTCAGCAGGACCATGATCTAAAGGGCTCTGTGGTCTCCTCCGACGACCTCTCAGCAATCACTATCCCCGCGTCGCCGCCGCGCCGCCTTTCCATGGAAGACGCCGATTCTTCCTTGACACGCAAACGACCACGACTAGACAACGGCAGCGCTGACAATCGCCCCATGCCCGCCGACTCCCCGCCCGACGTCGACCCATATTCCACCCATCTGGCAGAGCAGCCCCGCGAAATGACGATTCGCTCACAACTGCCCTCGTCCTCGCAGACACAGGACACCGCTGCCGACATCGACCCACAGAAAGACACCTCATTCATGGATGTTGTCCAGTCTGAACCCATCACTGGCCTTGACGAGCCAATCGAGGCCCAGTTCGATGGCGGCGACGACGTGGGAGTCAGCAGCCCTCCTGTCCTTGCCATCGACGACGATGATGAGTACGCGAGCATACGGATAGAATACGACGAAGAGGACTATTTCCGCAAGTTCCCGTTTGCAAGTAGCGGCTTCACTGGGCCTCCCTACATGGGAGCGCTTCGCCAGATGATCACACATTTCCACGGAGGTATACAGTCCCCTACCATACATTCCTAGAGCTTTACTTGGAATGGTGCACTAACAATGCTTAGCGAACGCTCTCGATGGCACCGTACTTCCTCAGGTTACAGCCTGGCTGGACCGTTTGCCCGCCAGTTCCTCCCAATGGAGAGCCTACTATATCGACAAGCAATCCTTCTGGGACGAGTTCGCAAATTTCGTGAACAAGGTGCTTGTACGGAGACATACATTGGGTGACAGCTTTTGCAATGATACTCAAAACGAGGAGCAGATAATCACACTCTTCTTCCGGAGTTATGTGCGACTGTGTGCACGACTTTTACAAGTGGATGCCTATTTTCTATCGCATCACAACTACGAAGACGTCTACGAACAGAATTTGCTAATCTGGAAGCATCTGCGGCATCTGAATAGTATTTTTCGGGCCGAGAAGACGGCACTGTTTGCGATGCTGGCGAAGGAATATGCAGCCGATGTCCGTGAGATGAGCACAGCGATCATGAATGAATTCTTAGACTCGCCCACGGATGGAGCGAAACATCTCTTCCGAGCTGCCGACGCTGCATGTAGAAAACTTCCCAGCAACATTAGTATGGGTATCGCCGTCCACGTAACGTTTATCTGCATCTCTCTGGGATGGCACATACTCGATGTTTCGCCATTGCCCCGGCGCTCTCGTTTTAACCACGATGTTCTCGCCTTTTTCCGACAATACGATGCAGAAATGCAAACACCCAGCAAAGTTATTGACGTCACCGTTGTGAAGGAACTGCTAGGTCAATTTGCTGTTCTTCTCTCAGAGCTTTGCCATTGGGACGAAGATATCAGTGTTACTCTCGTGGACGAGTTCTTGGATTTCGGAAGCCCGGATTCTCCGAGTACGGCCGCCACAGACGCTGAAACCACGAATCGGCTGGTATCTTTTCGTCAAGACCGCAGTTACTTTCACATCCTGGTCAGCAGTGCCTGGCGTTTCAAGTTACTCAAGAAATATGTCGTCAAAGGACGGATGGAATTGCGTGTCATGAGCATAGGTGCTATGGATGATGCACTTGTCAATATCTGGCGGGATTATCATCTCTCTGAACTACAGACAAATCATCCAGTCATGCAATATCTAGCAGATTTCCTTCTTCACGAGAAGGTTGTCGATTATATCATCAGCGTGGATTCACATCCTCAGATCATATCTCGAAGTGGAAACATAGTTGGTTTTCTGATTGTCACCCATCGGTACTCCGACAGCCAGACAGACGCTATATGGCAGACTCTTACCCATAGTCCAGATCCAAGAGTGGTTTTGGCAACGATCAAGATGCTGCTTACTATCACGAACCTCATGTATCCGGCTGAGCTTCAATATTTCTTTACCAAGATTTACGACATTCCGGTTGCAAACATTAGCATGGACCTCCTGCGATTCTTGAGAGAACTAACCCAAAAATCCCAGCAGAAGCCGGTAAACTGGAGTTCAACAAACCCGAAAGCTCGACCTTGGAATGTTTGTGTGAGAATGATTCAAGACACATCTCCTAGTCGCGATTCGGGAAAGGCCCTGCAGACGTTGCACGATGAGGCATGTGATCAATTGCTCTACTTATCGTCGACGATAGATGAAACAGAACGCCACTTGATCTGCCTGAATTGCATCGAACAGATTTCAACCCGATCTCGAAAAGCAACCGGAAGTGTGCATGCTATCCTTATTCTCGTATCAAATAGTACCTTCTCCCAAATCGGCTCCTTGCTGAAGGATGAGAATATTCTTCGCCCTATCCTTGAAGAACTATGTTTCTTTGTCGACACAGAGACTTCCAAGGAATATCCTCCTTCGTACACCACTGCCCTGCAATACCGACTAGACCTGCTCCGCAACATCTTGGTTCGAGCAACGGAATTTATACCATCCGATTTGTACAAGGATCTTTGGGACCACACTGTTGGCAAGTTCGTCTTGAATCCCACACTTCGGGACTGGGCATGGCTCAGATTTGCCGAAGTCATCAAGAACAATCCTCACAATGAGTGTTGCAAAGACCTTGTCTTCCAATACATTCCGAAGTTGAAACCGGAATTCTTCACGACAGGTATGTTCGAGTTCGTCACGGCTTACAAATTCAAGCTGGTGCAGAATCCCGATGGCGCAATCGAAGCCAAGGGCGGTTCGCAGAAATTTAGCGATGATTTGCTGTGGCGCATGGTGTTGTTGTCGCCTCCACACAGCATTGAAGATCGAGCGGCAAAATTTCTTGCGACTCGCTATCTCGAAATCAACACGGAGAAAGGAGTCACCTTGGAGGAAGTTGAAGAGACACATGTGGCGCTCGTAGAAAAATGCATTAAGGAGCTCCTACTCGCATTTCAGACACTGAGGAATAAACAACGGGCCCCAGCGGGCATGGATGACGCCATGGATGTGGTCTTGTCCAGTCTCACGCGTCAAGAGACTGAGCTTCGATTCAGTAGAATGGTTCTATTTGTAAAACTCCTTCTCAGCGAAATTCGGTCTAAGCCACAATTTTATCATTCTGGACGGTCAGACTCCAAAGTAGAGATGTTGGAAGCCGACCTTCCAGCAGGCGATCCTATTGAAATTTCGTACCAGGTTTCAGCAACAAATGAGAGGCGGGCCATGATGATGGGCTCGGAGAATACTTTTCACGATCTCTACATGAGATTATGCCATTCAACTGGACTCACTAGACTTAATATCTTTCATTCCGGACAACGCCTTGTATACGATGAAAAGAAGGCAAGCACGCTGGCCGAGATCGGGCTTCAATTCCATGCGCATCTTCTTGTGCAGAAGGCTGCAGGAAGCGAGACCCGCCAGCCTGGTTTTGATAGCAAAGCCCCGCAGTCCGCATTTGAGATAGCATTCACGGAGCATTTAGATGAGTTGTTTGTGTGCATGGACTCGGATGATAGGACCAGTTCGGCGGTAAGTTCCAATTGCGCTCGCAGGCCCCTGTAAGGATAGTCCCCTAACACTTGACAGATCTTTGAGTTACTAAGTTCATTCCCGTTCCGCGAGCGAATTGTGAACGAAGTCATGTCCGATACCCGATCCAGCCAAGACATATTCCCACCGCACAAGCCCTACCAGGTCAAGTATGCCGCTTTCGCTCTACAGAATCATTTGCGGGAACAAGTACGAAAGGTTGGTACAACCCTCATACCAAGTTCAATACATACATACTAATGTGCGTGAAGGGCTCACTGGATGATGTCTTCTTAATGAAGGCCGTGAACGTATTAGGAGAGGCTCTTCTTGACCAGGAGCTTTTCGACGACTCGCTTTGTTTGCCAACCGAACTAGACTTAATCAACACGCTCGTGTCAATATTGTTAGAGTTCTTGAAAGGTAAATCCCCTTTCGTATATCTGAGATTATAAACCAACGCCTAATGTGAAGCAGAGCGGCCGAGTCAGGACATATCATCAGTTTACTTCCCTAATGAAGTCGCTATCGTTCACCGCCTGGTGAAAATTTTGCAGGCAGCCCTCAGAAACAATGAAGATTGTGCTGGTCTTGTGGTCAACGCTTATTCAACAATCATCGAAGCTTCCTTGCACTCCCGAGGCATATGGGATTCCTTCGTCAACCATCCGGACGCTTCTACTCTTCACAAAAGCATACTGCTCGTTGACCCAAGGAAGTCCATACGTCAAGCTGTGGGACAGTCTATCGCGTCAGTTTGCGGGGGTGATCTTCCATTCACATCGCCACTTGACCGCACTGAGACAGCATCGCATTTCTGGACCATTATCGCAACCATTCTTCCCGACACAATGAATCACCAAAAGCAGTCTGAACAGCTATTCAGCATTGCCGAGCAAGTCTTCCGGGACCACGATGAGCATAGTCGGAATGAGGAATCTTTACGGTCATACCTTATGATTTGGAGCGACCTGCTTCTTCGTTATAAGCACGAGGAATTTGTGGGCCGCGATGATGTTGATTTCGTCGTTCTAGGTTTCACTCGCCTTCTTCTCTGCTGCATCCCTTCATTGAAGTCGTTCAAGAAACCCTTGAACGTCGGGTCACTTATGGAGCGAATCTTTGAGAAATTTCTCTTCATTCCTCGGATATGTGAGATGAACGACGATGATACTCCTCATGATCTGTTGCCCGTTCTTGAGAGCAAGACTCGAAGGGAGTTATACGATCTGATCATTGCATTAGCCGAGGACAGGAATAGCTACAATCTCCTCCTACAGTTAGCAGATGGTTTAGGGAGTAGCGAAGACTCTGCGTCCCTGAGATCATACGCGGTGGATCGTTTGAACGAGATTCGATCCAGTACTGGCTATGTCGGGCTAGTCAATCCTCGTGCCATCTGCTACATGAACTCCCTTCTGACACAGCTCTTCATGAATGTCAATTTCCGCAAGTTCATGCTTGAGTTGAATGTCGCAGATGGTAGCGGGTCTCAACGACTACTGTCAGAGACGCAAAAGCTCTTCGGGATTATGCAGAATACTTTTCGCAAATCTGCAGATCCCCGGGAATTCGCTTCCTGCGTGAAAGGTCTTGAGGGAGCTCCAATCGACATTAACATCCAGATGGACGCAGACGAGTTTTATAATCTATTGTTTGACCAGTGGGAAGGCCAGATGTTGTCACCGGAGACGAGACAACGATTCCGTTCGTTTTACGGTGGACAAACAGTCAATCAGATCAAGTCGATGGAATGTGAGCATGTGTCGGAGCGGGTTGAGAGCTTCTTTGTCGTGCAGTGCGACGTTCAAGGCAAAGCTAATCTCCAGGAAAGCTTGCAGGCTTTTGTGGAAGGCGACGTGATGGAAGGCGACAACAAGTATAAGTGCGAATCTTGCGGTGGCAGATTCGTCGATGCTGTCAAGCGGTAAGTCCAACGTGCTGAATATTAGAAGATCCTACTAATACCCGTTGTAGTACATGCCTCAAGGACGTCCCTGACAATCTGATTTTTCACCTTAAGCGCTTTGATTTTGACCTAGTCGAAATGAGAAGGGCAAAAATCAACGATCTCTTCCAATTTCCGGATTCCATAGATATCAGCTCATATCATGTCGATCATCTCACCGATCCGTCTAAGCCTCGACAAGAAGATATCTTCGATCTCGTTGGTGTTCTTGTACATCAAGGTACGTCTGAAAACGGGCACTACTATTCGTACATCCGTGAGCGTCCGTGTCCTACAGGCGGTGCGGAAAATTGGGTCGAGTTCAATGATCGCGACGTGGACACATTCGATGTCGCTGGCCTTCCCTATCAAGCCTTTGGAGGCTTTTACGAAGATCAATATCAGCGGACCCAGAAACAGTTCAGCGCCTATATGCTTTTCTATCAACGTAGAACAGCAATAGAAAAGGACCACCAGCAGTACATCAGCTCGCCTCTTTGTGGTGCTCCGAAAGTCTCCATTCCTCCACAGCTGGAATCAGATATTAATGAGGACAATGACTCGTTTATTCGAGAGTATAGTCTTCACGACCCAAACCATTCAAGGTTTGTTCGCCAACTTCTGCGCACACTACGAACGGTAAATACCGGCAGCTGTTCCGAGACCCATCGACAAGAAGAAAAGGCTCTCCACATCGCATTGGATCATGTGTGTCGGACCATATGCCGTCAGAGGAACATCGAAGAGTTTGAGGAAACAATGCTTCAAATCCGTAAGACTGCCTTGTCTTGCCCTGATTGTTGTCATATCACTCTCAAATGGTTGTCATCTAGTGACGTAGCACTCACAAATTTCTTTCTACGGTGTTTGCATCCAAAGGTGCGTTCCCAAGTGCGTGCGTTCTTGATCGACGGCCTCCGGATGCTCCGTGAGAGGGACCCTGCTCTTTATGGAATGGAGACCACGGATACCGACATGGAGACCGGCACTGCCATTCCCAATGTTGGCGTTTTACCTGAGCTAGTTCTTCGGTTTCGAGCAGTGGCCGATGAATCATGGATCAGTGCCCGAGGCTGGGATGACTTGTACCTGACGTTGTGCCAAATAGCTCATTTAGGCTACATGGAGACAGCTGTGCTTCTCAACAACGATATGCTCGAGTTTCCACTTAAGGTTCTTTCTATGCCCGCTAATCCGACATTGAGTCAATCCGAGCCTGACATGCGGCGGCTGATCGATAAGAGGAAGCCAATGTTTAACCGGTTGACTGAGCTGGTGTACACTTTGTTGTCAAAAGTAGACGTTAATGCGAAGCCTCGGGGACGAAACGCACAGGATTTTGATCGGCTAGAGCTATATGATCGTAACACTGGGAAATTTCCTCTGTCCCACATGGAATACAGCATCATCAGCACGTGGGATGAGAACAATCGAGCACTGGCCGTGCTAGATAAAATGATCGAGAGCTTTGACCGCAGCAGGACGGAAGTGTTCTATCCTGGAGAAGTGCTGAAATTGTTACTTCAGTCGCAGGATTTGCGTCTTCAACGCAACATCCTACATACTGTAGTAGAAGGAGTTAGCTGCCTCAATCCTCCCTACTCGGATCCATATGTCAGGGCCGCTTTATCTTACTGTGAGGGGTCTTCTGAGACTCATCTTGTTCTCAGGGTTTTCGACACGGTCATTAATTCAGCAGTATCGCTACGGGCACATGGAGGCGATTCCCATCTTGAGTTCTTCAATGGCGTCCTACTCGCGTACATCAACGACACATCAGGACAAAAGACGAATCCCGATACATTCTACAATTTCCTATTCGAGAAGATCAAGACTTACGCGATGGCATTGTTAGTCTATGAGAATGATGTTATCCGAAAGGCGACTGCCAATCATCTCGAAGATGTTTTCAAGAAGGTCCTCCCAGACGAGTCTCTGAGCGACGATACTCTGAGGCACAAATATCTTGCAATGAGGAAACTGATACTGGAATTAATGACGAAGATAGCTATTGAGCATGAGAATCATACGCCACGGTCTTACATGCAGCCAATGATCGCGTCTTGCCAGATACTTGTTCAGTTGCTCGTTGACTTTCTCAATAGCGATAACCCGGCCTTGGAGCCGCTTCGAGATGCGGCCCGCGATACAAGTCTTATTCAGCAATTCCAAGTTGATGTCGACCATCGACTCAGGATCTGGCCTTTGGACGACGGCACGCCTATCTCTACAGGTGGTGAGCTTAATCCTCAAAGTGCGGGTTCTTCCTCATTTACACTCGCTGACCTTGACTCAGAAGCTTATGAGCATTCAGATTATGGCAGCGAGTCAGATGACGCTCTAGAGTGATAAGCAGGACATGTCCCGTCTTATCTCCATTCGAGGAAAAACGAAGCGATGGACCCATGACTACGATACGAGAAACGAATTTTTTCTTTTTGTTTGGCCGCCTGGACCATTTCTGGAGATAGAGGGTTTCGGTTTTTGGCTCAAACTGGCGTATCGGTTGGGTTGGCGGAATCAAGCCGACCTCATATTGGAATCGGTACAAGTAAGGGATTCCTAAATATGCTCACGATCGTTTTCCTAGATTCACTACTAGCATTGCTCTATTCCCTTTGATATTGGGTTTGGGTTCGGGTTTTGGAGGCATAGCGTTGGCGTGCGAGGTGCAAGTGCAGGGTCCAGGTTTTAGGTGCTCCTTTGATCCTCTCCCGTCAAGGCTCAAGGGACTTGATATCTTCAGTTCTTACTTCTTCTTCTTCTTTTTCCTTCATTCACATTGATCTTGTGTCCGTTCTTGACGGTGAAATGAAATTGAAGGATTACAATAGGGCAAAAGAACATGGCAAACCTGAAAGGGCCTTTGATTTAAAGGATCATGAAGTCCTGTTTTTACACATATGTCATGGTGGTGATGCTGGAATGAAACGAGTTTGATACACTAGTTCACTGCATTGAGCATTCGATAGGCCACGATGGAACTTATAGTCGACCAGTAGTCTCGGGGTCATTTTGACGATTGTATTCTACATACAGTATGAAGCTTGAGATCTTGCTATACACAAAAAAAGCCGGGTAGATAAGTCCGATACGTTGGACTAGCTATGGATTTGGTCCATAACTTGTTGCCGACCATGCAATCTATCAATATTGTACAAGATTGAAGCATAAGTATGCATTGCAAGAGGTGCGGAGTTGCGGAGTTCAGTCAGCACTCCGACCGACCGTGTGATGAGCGGCACAGCCCTTATCGATAAAGGAAGGTGTGTGTGCAATGCGGCAATGCATGTCATGCAACGCGTGTTACAAAAGGCTCAGACGGCCCACTGAACGAACGATGATGCAGTCACAAAGAGCTTGATTGATGAAATTCACCATGCGTATTGTTTTTGCGCATCTTCTCTGGTCCACGTTTGCCAGTGCTGGATGCTACGAGCCCAATGTTGCCCACCCCCTCCCCGACTATGATCGCGAAGATCCCCTCCTCCGCAATGCCTTCGCTTTGATCGATGTCGGCCTCGCCCTCGCTGTAGCCGATGCGGAATTCGATACCACCTCGTTCTCGGTCGAAATCACGTCGTCGAAACAGACGTTGTGGTCCCGCTATCACACGGCGCGAGAGCGCAACGTATCTCGTCCGGACATACCACAGGTCAATGGCGATGCCGTGTACCGCATAGCAAGCATTACGAAAGCTTTCACAGTCCTCGGCTTGTTATATCAGCATGAGGCGAACAATCTGAGTCTCGATGACTCCATTGATAAATATATTCCAGAGCTGCAGGGGGAGAAGGGTGGTAGCATCCCTTGGAAAGACATCACACTGCGAAGTCTTGCGAGCCAACTGAGTGGCATCCCTCGGGAGTGTTTGTTTGGTTTTGACCAACGTTGCTACTCTCACAAAAGTACATCACCCACCTACGATAATAAACATCAAACCTATCATATTGTTTGGATGGGATATTAACAAGTATTTTTTCTAGACCTTATCGATGCCGTTACCTCGAAACAGCCTATCTTCGCCCCCAACCAGAAATCGACCTATTCGAATGTAGCATACGAACTAATCGGAGTTGCAGTTGCGAATGTTGCTAAACAATCGTATGAGTCTTATATCGAAGATGCCATTTTCAAACCCTTGGGCATGACACGGAGCTATCTGTCATTGCCACCAGACAACGTTGGTGTAATCCCATTGGGCCCACACTACTGGGATATCGATCAAGGCATTCAAAAACCTACTGGTGGGATATATAGCTCCTCGAACGATCTTTCAAAGTTCTTGCGTTATGTCTTGACGCATTATAACGGTATCACGTCGGCATTGAACTGGATTCATTCCTTGTCGCCTTCGGAGGGCTTGAATTCATTCTACGGGACGCCCTGGGAAGTTTTCCATACAGACAAGATACTCTCCAAATGTCAGCGAACCGTGCGATTCATAACCAAAGGTGGTGGAGTACCACTTTATACATCGATCATAATCACGGCTCCCGAATATGATCTCGGGTTTACGATTCTTGTCGCTGGGAATGCTAAATTATTGGACAAAATACAGGAAATCGTAACTGTCGATGCAATTCGTGGCGCTGAGTCTGTCGCTATCCAGCAGCTTCAAGAGCGTTACACTGGAACATACAAGTCGACCCAACCAGAGCTAAATGATTCAATTACACTTCTCGCCGATCATCGCGGTTTGGTAGTGAAAGAATTCATCTCGAACGGAACAGACTTTCTCAAATCGCCACTTGCACTAAAATTAGCCGGCCTGAGGGACGGTAGCCAACCATGGTATCTTCAGGTCGTCCCGACTTTATTATATCGAAACGAGGAAAAAGAACAAGGCGAGCGGTGGAGGTTCACCGCGGCCAGAGAACGATCAAACGAAGACCGTGGAGTCTGGGATGAATTCTGTCCAGCCAACGTTGATCTTCCTATCAACGAAGTTGTGTTCTGGCGCGGAAATGGAGACGAAGGTGTTACGATTGAATTGCCAGGGTTCAAAGGAGCAAAATTAAAACGTACCACAAATGGCCGCACATTTCAGTACTCAAACGAGCAACAAGACATATTGGAGCTATGATCTCATCACGACTTGATGATTTGAGATATCGCATGTTTCAAACTTAGAACTACACGGTGCAAGTATCGTTATATACCACAACCGCGTTATTTGAAAATGGTAAACCTGGAGTTCATATTCTCTCCTGTTATCTGCCGCAACTGGTATCCGTTTCCTTGGCTCACAATGACTTTGCATGCGGGTCACATAATTTACCCGTCCAATTCCCATTCTGGTTGATCAAAATCATTCTATACCACCGTTACACAATGAGAACATGGTGCATCGTTGCTCATCAGATGTTGTCTTTTTCTGTAATTGCTTTATGAAAGTAATAAAAGTAAGGCATGCAACGAACTTATTACCCTGCGAGGTTCGCTACAAAAGAACATACGCTTCTCCTGAATCGCTTTGGCGGCCTAACTTTTCCTGGGCTTTCCAAGAAGTTGGTGTGGTTGACAGCTTTCGAACCTAAAACTTCCCAAAGATAAAAACAACGACATTAGGTGATCCCAATGGCAATATCCGGCTACGCTATACTTGCGTTGGCTGCTTTCGCCTTGGTCAACTTCGCTATGGGGAACCGCTACCCAAACTGCGATTCTGGGCCATTGCGCGATAACAGAGTGTGTGATGTGGGACTTGATCCAGCAAGACGAGCGGCCGCATTAGTCGCCGCTATGAATATTACCGAAAAGCTTACGAACTTGGTTGAGTATGTGTCATGAGTCATTTCTGGAGTCTAGTCTGACTTGTGTAGTCGAAGTCGAGGCGCACCGAGGCTTGGTCTTCCAAAGTACGATTGGTGGAGCGAAGCACTGCACGGTGTCGCCTACTCCCCCGGTGTTAACTTTTCCGATATTGGCATGTTCTCCTTTGCGACGTCGTTTCCAAGTCCAATCACTCTGTCTGCGGCTTTCGACGATCAATTAGTTGAAAAGATCGGTCTCAGGATTGGCATGGAAGCACGAGCTTTCGGGAATGCTGGACGAGCAGGCATCAACTTCTGGACACCAAATATCAATCCTTTCAAGGATCCACGCTGGGGAAGAGGACTCGAAACTCCGGGAGAAGATCCTTTCCGAATCTCGAACTACGTCAAGTATCTTCTCAAAGGAATGGAATGGGCTGGTCGGGATTCGAAAACTTCAACATCGCGTCAGGTCATTGCAACCTGCAAGCACTATGCAGCATACGACCTTGAAAGATGGAACGGTCACGTTCGACATTCCTTCGACGCCATTGTGCCAATACAGGACCTAGTTGAATACTATCTTCCACCTTTCCGGCAATGTGCTCGAGACTCAAATGTTGGCTCCATCATGTGCTCATACAACAGGGTCAATGGAACTCCTGCGTGTGCAAGCGAGTATCTGATGCAGACAATACTTCGAGAACACTGGAACTGGACAACACACAGCAATTATATTGTGAGCGATTGTAACGCGATCCACAATATCTATGCAGATCACAAGTGGTCAAAAACGGCTGCACAAGCGGCGGCGGCGGCGTACAATGCAGGTACAGATAATGTATGCGAGTTCGGTGGGTGGCTTACTGATGTCATCGGTGCCTATAATCAGTCATTGCTAAGCGAAAAGGTGATTGATCGAGCTCTTCAACGTCAATACGAAGGATTAATCCGTTCGGAGTACTTCGCAACTTCGAGCGATGCTGTTCATGGTTATCGTGCCTACAGATGGGATGTGGTCAATAATGAGGAGGCTCATGCATTAGCTTGGGATTCAGCCGCTGACGGAATTGTACTTTTGAAGAACGACGGGATTCTTCCCTACAATTTTCGAAAGAATCAAACAATAGCTGTTATTGGGATGTGGGCAAGCGACTTCGTCGGGCGTATGCTTGGAAATTATTACGGACGGCCGCCGTTCTACTACACACCTTGGGGCGCTACACAACGACTTGGCTTAAACGTCATATTTGCGGACGGACCTGTCGGAGAGGAAGGAAGTTACAACCAAATGTTAGAAGCTGCTAAGAAATCTGATGTCGTGTTCTACTTCGGCGGTATTGACGTATCTGTTGAGTCCGAGGATCTTGATCGGACAACAATCAGTTGGCCTTCTGCTCAGCTTGCTTTCCTCCGCAATCTCAGCAAGATCGGCAAACCTATAGTCGTTGTTCAACTGGGAACATCGCTTGATAATACGCCACTGTTGGAAAATGAAAACATTAGTGCCATTCTTTGGGCAGGATACCCAGGCATGTATGGTGGCACGGCGATCTTCGACATCATCACAGGCGTCAAAGCACCTGCTGGTCGCCTTCCCATCACCCAGTATCCTGCAGATTACATAGAGCAGGTTCCAATGACGGATATGGCTCTCCGACCAAGCGCGACGAATCCCGGAAGAACATACAAATGGTACGATAGTGCAGTGCAGGAGTTCGGCTTCGGTCTTCACTACACGAACTTCACCATCCGCTTTGGAGCACCATATAACACACAAATTAGCGAAATCGATCCTTTAGTATTTAACTCGACCACCCTCCTAGCGGACTGCAAAGAGCCTCATAAAGACCTTTGCAGCTTTCCTTCCTTCCCCATCACCGTCAAGAACAACGGAAACCTCACGTCTGATTTTGTCGCTCTCTCATTTGTTTCAACAAAGGTAGGCCCTGCGCCGCATCCGATCAAAGAGCTCGCAAGCTATAAGCGTCTCCGAAATATCAAGCCCGGAGAGGAACGTGGGGTGGATTTAGAGTTCACTTTTGGTGCTTTTGCGAGAATTGACGAACGGGGCGATATGGTGCTGTATAGTGGTACTTATTGTTTGATACTGGATGTACCGGAACAGCGGAGGACGTGCTTTGAGTTGTTGGGAGAGGAGGTTGTGTTTGATAGATGGCCGCAGCCGAGAGGGAATGGGACGCGGGCAGTCTAAGTAATTGATAGGGATAAAGATGTGATGATATTGGAAAACAAAAATACTCGGCAATTGAAAGACAATCTTTTGATACGGATGACTAAGAGGGATGTGAAAGAACCTATTCTATGCAGTCATTCGGAACGAATTAGAGACGTGCGTACGAACTCTGAGTACCATGTTTCTATACTGAACTACGCGATATATAACACCATAAAACCCTTTTAGCTGAAACACAAGCCTCAGTACAACCAGGGCCCTTTCATGAAGTGATTTTCTTGCTCCGAATGTAATGGAATATGCATTACATTCGTGTGCACAACTTCCATGGCTAATACAGCGTCTTCCTCTTTCACTACGAAGCTAATGACTGTTAGCCCTAAAACTCAATCGTATCACCACAGAATGACTTACGAAATATTAATCTCGCTCGCTCCTTGACTGATCAGATCAATGTTCACTCTCGCACCTGCTAGCGCCGTAAAGATCTCCGCTGCAACACCGATCTTATTCTTCATCTTATGCCCGATAACGGACACTATAGCCATCGACTTAGATACCTTAACCGAGCCATGCTCTGTGAGCTCGGCGACTGCATTTTCCAAACTATCCTCTTTGGTTGTATTCACTGCAATACTCAAAGTCTGCAGGCTACTGCTGACCAAATCAATCGTGATGTCATGAGTCTGCATGATGTCTGCGACGCGACCTATTAAGGTTTGCGGGCTAGAAGTACCATTGGAGCGGATGTTCAGTATTGTTGTGGGCTTGTATGTTAGGGCCGTAGGGGTGCGGCGATATTTGGATGTTGTAGTACCGTAATAGCCATTGTTGTACATGAAGGTAGAGGATTTTAGTGAAGGGATTTCTTTTTTTGACAATCCTACTTGTGGGTCAAGGAGACTCCCGGGTCCATCCCGATTTGTTGGAGTCAGCGATATCTCGGAGGGAAAGACAAGGGTTCCATTCCCTCCAGGATTCATGACATTCTTCAGCCGAAGCGGTATGCAAGTGTTGTCAATTTGGTTCATGGTAAGAGGATGTATGACCTGCAGGGTGTGAGCTCAAAATCAACACATGTTTATCTTTGTTGGATCTACCTCGCTTCCATAATACGTCAACTCTGCGGCTTCCTCCGAGGTCACAGTGGCCAGCAGCCTGGCCGTTTTGATCTTCCGTGGATCCGCCGTGAATATTCCGTCGACCTCTTTCCATATCTCCAGACAACTTGCGTTGAGGGTCGCTGCGCACATGGCTGCACAAAGATCCGAGTAACCTCTTCCAACATTGTGGACGAGAGAGTCGGGCATTGAACCGAAAAATCCAGTAATGACTGGTACCATTCCTCTACAGTTCGAAATACGATTCTCAATTGCGCCCAGAAGACCAGAAAGGAATTGTGAAGGGTTCTTTTTGAAGGCTCGAGAGAGCTGTTGATGCTCTTGACCGTATGCTTCTTGAACGATATCATCTAGGATAACCGTACTAGCGGAGATGCCCTGTGATGGTTAGAATATTCATTTTGAGTGTCAATATTTGTGACATACTTTGCTTAACAACGATCCGGTCATGATGCGACATGAGAGTGTCTCGCCGACTGCAAGTATTTTGTCTTGGGCTCGGTCGGACAACTCTCCAAGGGTCTGTGAAGCTCTCAGGAAAGCCCTGAGTTGTTCACAATCTTTGCGTATCGCTAGTTCAAGATCCGCAAGAATCTCTTCTGTGTCGCGTCCTGGAGGAATAGCTTCTCTAGCGGCCTGAATGTGTTCTTCTTTGATAACATCGACAACTTGGCCAAAAGCCGCCGTATCTGAAGCGTTAGAAGTGGCTAGCCGTATTGCATCAAGAAGCAAGTTGGTGGTTCCCTTTGACTTGCTGATTCCTGATCTCGCAGAACAGACGATAGCGACATTGTGTCTCTCCAGGTATCCAGGTACAATGGAACTGGTGATAGTGTCCAAAAATTTACCGACACTTGTTCCGCCATATTTTTGGACGACCCAAGACTTCGACTGTATGTTGACCATTATGAAATGACAAATTGTTAAGTCTTGAAAAGGTGTTCAAAAATGAATAGCTGCTCCAACAGCCGAGCCATGATTCTTCCTTCTTTAAACGCAACATCATAGCCAACATTGCTGTCAAATCCCAAATTCCACAGCCAAGCACCCAAAAGTAGCGGCATACTATCAGAAATCCCTATCTATATCTTGTCGCCGGCCTTTGTCATGTACGTGCAGGGTTTCTTTCGTTGTACTTAGATAGATAACATGCAGCGGCATTATATATTTATCGGCATCTCTGCAGCGGCATCTTCATCAGCCGATTATTTGGACTGCGGGGACTGGGGGATACACCGGGACGAGCCGATTGATTGTCGATCATTCTTGAACGACCTGACAGACCAATTAAATCGATGTATTATTCTGGACTTCACGCACTGCTTGTAACCGCATAGGTGGTTGACTGTTAATCAATGTCGTGATGTTTGAGGTGTCCAAATCCGAAGACCGAGTGACACTAATTTTTAAGGTCTATGTGGCTATTTATCATAAGAAAATTGTTTTTTTCAAGTCTATGTTTGCAAGTTATTGACACCTAAGTAACTATTTATATGCATGAATAGCTACTACAAGCAGCATCGAGCAGAAGTTCAGATTCTGCACTGAAATCTCATTCTCAGAGTACTATTTTGTGGTTACGAAGATCGATGTGCAGCAAAATAGTAGGTTGTGAAGAACTCTTTCCTTCGATTTCCAAGTTCGGAAGTCCTAAAAATCATCGAAATCTATCTCCCCAAAAACACTATTTCCCACCATCTCCTGCGGGTTCACAACAACTGCCTTTGTATTCTCACATATCCGTGGGAATCTCTCCACCAGATGTCTCTGGATAATTTCATTCAACGCTTCGAACTCTAACAAAAATCCATCGTGCCCATCTTGCGACTCCAAAGCAACAAATTGAGCGTTGGGGAGACATCTTGCAAGCTCTAGCTGCTGCTCTGGGCGAAAGAGAACATCGGTTTCCACGCTTACCACGAGAGAATTCGACGGCACATCTCTTAGGACTTCCTGTAATATTGAGTCACCTTGCGGGCAGCTATCCTGTCCGAATTGCAGGCCTCGGCCTCGAGTGACATCATGTGTGTCCATTTTCTTTGTGAGATGTATATAGCAATTGGCATCGAAACGACTTAGAAATTTTTCGGCTTGGTAGTTCAAGTAACTCTGGACTGCGAAGGTATTGGAAACCCCGGTCGCCTTTCTCTCTGATGCATTACTGCAACCCGGATCTAGCAACACTTTCGAGGGGATCGCTTCATTTTGAGATAACTTTGTATGCGTGGCTGGCTTTCGACCGAATCTAGCCTCGAATGAAAAGTGAGACCGATATGTCAGCATAGCCACCATACGGGCTGTCCCAAGCCCCCTCCTAGGTTGGTCTTCGGGTATGGGGTTATACCATCCACCTCGAAATGCGGCGTCGGAGTAAACAGCTTGCCGCTGGGCTTCTCCCCACGATATTCCCCAAGCTCCTTGGTATGCGGAAGTGGTTATAGGTATGATGTTCTGGACGAACCCGACAGGTGTGCATAAAGCCCACTCGAGCGTTTGGAAACCACCCATTGACCCTCCTATCACTGCTACGATTCTTTTCACACCAAGTGCATCGAGGACAAGTTTATGGATTCTGAATACATTAGGCACCTTATCTTATAATAACACAATAAATTGACTCACCCAACATCGTCTCGAATTGTAGTTTCTGGGAAAGTAGGACCATAAGGTCTACCGGTATTAGGATCTATCGTTAGCGGCGATGCTGTACCATATGGCGATCCAAGTACATTCGCGCAGAATACGAAGTACTTTGAACAGTCCAGCGCTTTTCCAACGCCGAACATCGGACGCCACCAGTCTAAAGCATCGCTGCTTCCTGTCAAAGCATGACAAACTATGAGTACATTATCTTTGTTTTCGTTCAAGGTACCCCAAGTTGAGTATGCGACTGGTGCAGAACGGATAGTGGTCCCAGACTCGAGCTGGAAGGATTCAACGATTGCGATTTTCTGATTGGGGACAAGGGAGGAGTAGTAGTTGCTTGGATGCGTTATCTTGCTCAGGTCTACAACTGATGTCAGTTATGGGCTGTGGAATATATCGGTGATGTTGACCAACTTATACTACTTTCGGCTTTATTGTTCATCTTTTTGCAAGTTATTTCAGTGGCTAAGAGTGCTTTGATCCACGGTTGCGAAGAAATCGAGAAAATAAATAAATATTCTGGAAACTGTTAGATAGTACAATTCTTATAGATACTATCGTTAATACGTACCAAGCCCCCTTTACAATACATTCTACAAAATAGTATATAGACACAATTAACTCACTTATTTTGCATTGCCACACTAAGTTCTTGGCATGCGTGCCTAAGTCTTATCGCGGCAGAACCCGACTGCTCCGTAAACCGGCAAATCATTAAATGATCCTTCGGTGTCTGCACAATTTGCTGGTCTGCCGTTGCCTATCAAAATAACGGCACTCGGAAGAACTATTGCTGTGATCAGCCTAGCTCAAGTACCTGCTAGCCGATGAAAAACTTATTTCTGACTACTCAAATACCATGTGAATCGTACCATCTTTGAACCCAAAATTCCACTGAAACAACGTGGAAAACAACTTGTATGGCTTCAAGAATTGTCAAAGTTGCGGCCGTGCAAGCTGCGCCAGTTTCCTTTGATTTGACTAAGAGCTTGGAAGTTGTGTCTAAGCTCACGAAAAATGCATCAGTCGCAGGAGCCGATCTTGTTGTCTTTCCGTGAGTCTGCATCTTCTCAATCTCAGAAAGTTGATTGACAAATTCAAAGAGAAGGGTTTCTTTCCGCATATCCTTGGCGTTACGCTTTTGATGCCACAATCGGCACACGTGAGCCTAGAGGCCGAAGGTGGTTTAAACGGTACCTAGATTCTTCTATGAGTATACCATCTCCAGAATTCAGAGTTCTTCAAGATATTTCCAAGGACAACAACGTCTACCTATCGGTTGGTATCATTGAGAAGGACGGTGCAACGTTGTATTGCACAGCTGTGTTACTGGATGGAGAGGGAAATCTTATCAATAAGCATCGGAAAGTACGTGGACTCAGTTAATAAGACCCTTGACATTTTCCAGATGCTAACAGGAGAAGTTGATACCTACAGCAGCGGAACGGCTTGTCTGGGGCCGAGGCGCTGGCGATGGCCTGAAGGTTGTCGACACCAGAATTGGCAAGGTAGGAGGATTGATCTGCTGGGAAAATTATATGCCAGCCGCTCGTTTATCATTGTATCAGCAAGGGATTGAGTGTGTTGATTCCTCCCCACATAATCCAACTTCGTTATGATTCGGCTGACCATGGTCCAGAATCTACATTGCACCAAATGCGGATGATCTGCCAACTTGGATAGCGTCAATGCAACATATCGCAAAGGAGGGACGTTGCTTCGTAATATCTGTCAATCAATTCTGTAAAGTATGGTTTCTAAATCAAGTCCATAATCAGGATAGTCCAGTAACAGCTCGTAGGTCTCTGATTTCCCGGTGGACTATCCACCTTTCTGCTCTGATAGCCATGATAAACAACCAGATAAATCACCATGGACATCTGACAGCATTTTGAGTCACGGAGGTTCTTGTATCGTCGGGCCGTTGGGGACCTTCTTGGCTGAGCCAGTATGGGACAAGGAAGATATCATATACGCAGAATTGAGAATGGATGACTTGGATGAATCTCGAGTAAGTCTACCTAGCATTGTACTTTTAATTGTGGCTAAGAAATCAACAGATGGATTTCGACGCTGTTGGAAGCTATGCGAGGCCTGATATTTTGTAAGTGATTTTCGTTGACCTATTGAACGACACTGACAATACCATACACAGTTCTCTAACAGTCAACACCAAGCCTGGAACTAGTGTGATATTTGAGTGATTATAGCTTGATATAGGAAGAGCTGATATATTGGAAGTCGGATGTTGACGTTCTTAACCGAAAAGATCACACGTCGGCCTCTTCAACGAGTCAAAAACTGTTCGCACTTGGGATGCCATGCCTTGCACGGCCTCAAAGGCCAGAGAATAATTATCTAGAGCCGTTAGAATGCGCTCAATACTACCGTACAGTTTTTCAAGTTCGGGAACAACACTTTCTGTAAGTGTTTGATTCTGTTTGCTGTTCTTGAGACAAATAATAAGTAAGACGTAACTTGCTTGCATCGCACAGCAAGCAAATGATGGCATCGTCCGTGGAGAATATGTGACCAAAGAGAATTTTTGCTGGGTTCGAATGATAGGATATGGCATTGCTTCGAATGCGTTTGATATGGCGATTGCTGATTGTAAGCATATTCTAGCGGATGTGATATTGTCAAATTTCTGCTCAGGAATAGCTGATGATTTTGCGCCTTTCGGAGCGGAATACGTTGAATGAAGGGCGATCTTGGGGCCCCGAGCGGCGTTTTCATTTGTGGATTGGATATCGCAGTACCGCCGAGTGAAGATTGCGGTGTCTTGGAAAGCGACAAATCGGTGGAGTTTGATACGTGCACTATGCAACTTGATGCAAGTCTGAGTTTTCAAGCACTCCGCCAACATCCATTCTCCTGATTCAGACCTCAAATTCTGTCTGCCGACAAGGCCGACAGCACACCTCGCAAGAAGTTGGTGGATTTCCAAATCCATTTTAGACATTGAGTCGAGTATATGGGTCAAAGAGTGTTGACTTTTGACTGCTGTATTCAGTTGCGTTACATGTAACGATGATCTGAGAATGATCTGCTGTGAATCGATGTATTCTCTCCATATATCTGATGCGCCATGAATAGTAGGTAGTGGTGTGGAAAAGGAAGAAGCGTCTGGTTCGATAATGGGGTCCTTCAAAGTTTGTCAGCTCCCCTTCTTCTCAAGAAAGTACAGTCTCTGAATCTAAACTCACTGTACCGCTGACGATAGAACTCTGGAGAACGCAAATATACTTTCAAACATTAGTAAATCGACCTAGTTTACTTTGTGGCTCTTATTATTCACTGACGGTCATCCACCATGCTCGGCGCTTCGCTTCTCGAAATTGGTCACCAACAGAAGTGAATGTATGGTGTAGTGACATTCCCAAAGCAGCATCTAGTGCCTGGCTTGCTCTGTTGCGCATCTTCGCCATATTACCTCGCTGTGAATACTCGTAGCTGCTAAGCAACAAAAGTGCCAACAGCCGTTCTAGTTCAACTGGAACAAGAGAATGAAGTGGAATTCGTTCGGGGCATGATAAATCAGTACTTAAAGCCTCTCCAGGACATGTTATCGACTCCAAAATATCAGAATCTGTCTCAATCTTCTCTAGAGCAAGCTGCGCATATCGGTGGGACTTTTCCCGACGAATGATACGAGCATCATCCGCATTGGATAGTAGGTCTGCCGGATGGGGAATTAACGCTAATATTGCGGCTATAGCAAGACTGAGGGGGGAAGATGGGTGGTATGTTGATTCCGCGTCAACTCCAGGGTTATCCTCGCGTATTCGAGCCACCGGTGGAGGCAAGATGGGAAAGTATCCATGAATAAAAATGTAATAAGCATTCAATCTGCAAACTTATTAGTCAGGTGTATTCAACTTATGCATCAACCGTCTTACAAGTCACCGTCACTGTTATAGTTACGCACAGTTTGCACAAAAGGTGTGCTGAAGTCAGAGTTCGAGATTGACAAGGCAGTGTGATCAACGAATGATTGATCGTCAAACTGTAAGAGATTCAAGCCGGCCCCAGGAAAGTACATAGAATTGATAATGATGTTGCACGTGCCCGTGTCCACATCTTGTTCAAGTGGTGGAATAGTTGAACTCTTCCGTGTGTTCACAGTGGCTTTGAGCTTTTTGTTGGAGATCCTGGGTCCACCCCTCCTGCTCTTCGTATAGACACACGATTTGAACTTGTTGAAACACTGTTTGACAATCAGAAATGGATAGAATGGAGAGAAGGAAGACTTTTACCTGACGACATGGTGATTTACCATCGCAACGTATTCTAGAAGCCCGACTGCAAATTTCATTAGCGAGTCATGGTTTCAATCATCTGTGTTACATGGAGGCGGCAGATTAAAAGTTCCTCCAAGTTGTGCATACCATGACAAACAGGCATTCTTGACGGGCGGATTAAAAGTCTTGAGAGCCATGGCAGTTGCCATTATAGAAAAGCCCCGAAGATGGCAAAGCAACTATCTAGGCGGGTGTGGTTCTTTGGAAGTGGTAGTGATTTTGTCAACAGGACGATAAAAGATCAAACTGAGTGTGCCGGCGTTGTGCACATGAACACGACCATAAACGGCGGCACGGCAAGGTCCACAACCACCCTATTCTTGAGTTGGTAATCAAAGGGTACTTCCTATTGGCCGAGGAGAATGCCTAAGATACCTAGAAATAGATACGTTCTGTCTTCCGATTCTCCGGGGGTATACTGCCCCTACTCATGTGAGTATTGCGATGGGCTAGATGCGGACGGCGCACACCATGTAGGTCTGGGTTCCATCTATGATCAATGGCGCCAATTCAAATAATTTCTATAGCAGAATTTCCTTAGCACGTATGTAAATATCTTATCAAAAGTGAGTGTGGTGGAATGATGGTTTGTCTGAAAGGTACCTAGGTATCGAAGGACTCTCCGACGGCCGACGCTCAACGATCGGCAACTTCGGCATGTTGTGCGGCATATCACGTGGCCAGTCATTCTATCCAAATGTCTAGGCGGAAAGTCTGTCACACCACTGTCTTATCGTTAGGCCATCCCATGATCACCGTTCTTTTATCTAGGCAGTACTTGCTATGTAATAATCTAAATTGCCAAAGGTTCCAAGGTTGGAAGGCTGCATGTGGTCCCGATCTATGATCTTGTGCCGAACACGGGCTTTGGTATACACTGCCTCCAAGCGCAGATATTATCTTTCACCATCTCCAAGATCTCCTAAGAATTTCGGCAAGATAGAACAATCTATCATAGTAGATGGCATTACAAGATGAAGCCGCTTCAAGTTATGCACTGCGATAACCAATTTGTGGGGCAATTTGCAAACTACTTGGAAGGATTCGAGCATTCTCCAAATTTTCCGCAAGGGCTGATCAAAGGAGTTCAAGATATAAGAATATGTAAGTAACCCCGGAATACTAACATTTGCAACAGTTTCCATTGGAAAGCTACTTCCCAGCTGTGTCGCATCTGACGTCTGGTCCTTCCAAGGTTCTCTCGTCCTCATCCTACCTACGCCTACGCCTACATTTCCGAATAGCCGACGTTTCATCCATTAAAAATGGTTTCCGGTCATTTGGGAAACGTTACCAAAGCCCCCGAGTACGAAACTATCGCACTCCACGGTGCCCAAGAGCCGGACCCCATCAACGGCTCTCGTGCTTTACCCCTGTACCAAACATGTGCATACAATTTCACTGATGCCGCCGACGGAGCAAGTAAATTCGCCTGGTCCAAAGAGGGTTATGTCTATACTCGAATGGGCAATCCGACGAATTCAGTCTTCGAGAATCGTATGGCCATGCTTGAGGGGGGAGTCGGGGCAGTCGCGACTGCTTCTGGGCACGCTGCTCAGGTTCGTAAATATAATCTTACTACTACCCAAAAAAATGGTTTGGAGCGATATGAAGCTGACTAGTTCTATAATCCCACAGTTCATGGCCATTACTTCCATCTGCGAGCCAGGTCATAACTTTGTTTCGACAATGAACCTTTACGGGGGCACGTTCAACCAATTTCGAGTCTATTTCAAGAAATTCAATATTCCCTGCAAATTCGTCCAAGGTCATGACCCCAAGGATATCGCTAAGGCCATTGATGACAAGACCCGAGCCGTTTACGTTGAAACAATCGGAAACCCCATGTTCAACGTGCCGGATATTGCTGCTATTGCACAGGTGTGCCACGACGCTGGTATACCTCTAATAGTTGACAACACATTCGGAATGGGAGGTTGGCTGTGCAAACCGATCTCATTGGGTGCTGACATTGTGACACACAGCTGCACTAAGTGGATCGGCGGCCATGGAACCAGTATGGGCGGCATAGTGATTGATGGTGGCAAGTTCGATTGGAGCGCAAGCGGTAAGTTTCCGTGCATGACCGAACCAGCTGAGGGTTACCACGGCATGAGGTTCTGGGAGACCTATGAATACAAGGCATTCAGCGCAAAAGTGAGGATGGACGCCATGAGAGATCTTGGGCCGTGTATGAGCCCCTTCAATGCTTGGCTATTCTTACAGGGATTGGAGACAATTGCGTTGAGGGGAGAGAGACATGTGAGTTCCTGAAGCCGTTTTCCCAAATATCAACTGCCAGTTGGGAAACTAACACATGCAGATCTTCAACACGATTTCATTCGCTAGATGGCTAGACAAACATCCCTGTGTGAGCTGGGTAAACTATCCGGGCTTGGAATCACACCCGGACTATGAACTTGCCCAAAAAGTTCTTCCCAAGGGCCAAGGTGGCGTTCTCACTTTCGGCGTTGCTGGAAACATCAAAGAGGTGGAGGCCGTTGTCGATAACCTAAAACTTTGCTCCCACCTCGCGAATGTTGGAGACGCAAAGACACTTATAATTCACCCGTTCCGGACTACCCACCAGCAAATACCAGACGAGGAGAAGATCAAGGGTGGTGTGACTCCTGATATGATCAGAGTGTCTTTGGGCCTCGAACACATTGATGATATCATCCACGATTTCGAGCAGGCATTTGTAGGGGCCGGACTTAAGAAAGCGGAAGGATGGATACCGACATGGAAGAAAGATATGACGGGGCAGGACTGGAATGATGGAACCCTGTATGCGCCCAAACCCCCAAAATAAGTGATATTTTGTTCAGGTTTTCGGGTCCAGTGGCCGAAGATCAGTGACCTTGGAAGCACATGACAATCCTGAAAATTAAATGTATCACTATAGCATGTAGCCGGGGAATATGATTTAAGTTATACGAAATAGAAAGCTCGAGATAAGACCGCGCTTGTGAATGTGTTAGACCAGCTTTTTCCCTTTCAAGGGTTCAATCTTTAGTGGCACGAAAGGCCTACCCTCTACATTCTTCCAACTCTCCCAAAGAGCTTCGCATCTTCGCCAACTTGTTTCCATTATTCGTTCATCCTCGGCAACTGATCTCTCAACCCATCCTTCCCGCTCATCTGCCACAATTACAACTTCGTCGCCAGTACCAGTGTAATTATACTCGGCCCAGGGACTCTTTCCATTAGCGAATTCGACCCAAAGTTGAGCATGGCGTGTCGATATGTCCTTCAGTCTCTGTGTTGGGTATCGGAACTGGAAGGTCTTGAAGACATAATAGACATCGACCCAATGATGTGGTTGCTGGTAAAGATGATGGTTGGGGAAAGGGTTTCTGACGTTGAATACATAACGATATACCTTTTTGGTGGTGTTGCGGCTAAGAGACTTTGCTAGTGCGTGCATTGGCGCTTCGAAATGTTAATATCAATTCCGTAAAGTAATATATCACACCTACCGTCGAAAACAACATCGCCAACCCATCTCAAGGCTCTGTTGATGAAGAGATTCTGGTCCATTTCGGCCGATATGTGGTAAGCCCGACCGATCACTTCAGCACTCTCATTCCCTAACTGATCAGCAATCCCCCTAATGAAATCCCTCGGTGTTATACCAGAGATTCCTGCCATGAACGTAGTGCCCTTCTACTTGTTAGACAGATATCGTAGTATTCTCAGCTTCCAACTTGCCTCAAAACTTGTGCATCCCATGACGACTTCTTCAATCCACTCACACTGGCTGATGAGTTCAGCAGACCTGTCCCACGTTACCGAACCTGCATGGCTGCCAAACCAGTCTTCGTCCTGTACTGGGAGCCACATGACCCCATCTCCACTTAGCTTTGCAGTTAAATCCACGATTTTGTCAACGCTCAGCTCCCTCAGCTTCGCCAATCCTTCCCTGCCACGCTCTACGATCTCAGCCGTCCGTAGCAGGTTTTCGAAAAGCTCATTTGCATCTTGAACCGACAACGGCGAGCTCATTGGTCCCAATGCGCCAGATTGAAGAATGACACGATTAAACAAAGGTTGATCTTCCGGTGGAGCAGAAAGCATATGATAGCATATGGACATGGAACCCGCCGATTCTCCGAAGACGGTGACTTTTCTATGGTCTCCGCCAAAGCCACCAATAAACTTCTGAATCCATAGGAGTGCATTCCTTTGATCATGAAGCGCAAGATTGGAGTTATTTGGCTCGGGGGTTTGAAGGTAGCCGAGGGCGCCAAGACGATATTGAATGCTTGCAGAAATGGTAGGCTGGGAGTCAAGAATTGACTGCTCGACCATTAGAGCAGTGTTGTGCTGAGGGTCAATTTTACCCAAGACAAAGCCGCCACCATGAATATAAACTAGGACAGGGAGCTTATCCGGACTAGTTGAGGACTGCAGGACGGCCAAGGGAACATTGATTTGTAGAATGAGACATTGGAACTCGTCGGATTGTGGTGGTGAAGTCTCATCTGGAAAGGGACCGCCACCCACCGTGTCGTCGCCAAAGATCTGGGGGCATGCGTACCTTCAAAAACGCTTAGTCAGTGGTTCAATGTTGGAGTCGGAATCTGAGCCAGTGAAGGGCGGAAGGAGTATTACCCTGGTTTCGTAAAGTTGTGATCAGTGTGCGAGATGTCATGTAAAAGGGAAGATCTCTCGAAGCGGGCAGGAATCGTCGCGTACGGTATGGCACGAAACTGGATAACATTGTGTGGAGATGACACGCCAGTCAGTTGTCCGAGCTGGGGATGAGTAAATGTAAACGTTCCACAGTCTGGGTATGGTGTTGGCATTGTTGGATCTTGGGTTGATATTTACGCAGGCGCAGTTCAAACGAGTATTGGGGGAGATAATAGATATAATGTTATGCAAAGAGGTGTATGTGAGGGGTAGTCAGGTAGGTAGAATCCAAGCAAGTAAGAGCCGCGAGATTTTGAACCCCAACTGCATGTACGAAGTATTATGTAGCAGCATCGGGTCCGCCCTACTGGGAAGTAGGCCCGCAAAGCCGGCCAGCCGTGGATGGGCAATGATATGACATTTGGATGGATGGAGTTTGGTGTGACATTTTCTTCGCGACATATGCCCTCCGGAGGAGATGGGAATCTGGCCATGGATGCCGCTCCAGGTGTCCAACCTTGGAAGATATTTTCAATGTCATTTGGCGATGGCAGGGTGGCAGGGTGGTAGGGTGCACTTGGAAGAGTAGCTTCACTCCGGGCCGGACGCAGGGTTTCGGGCGTCGCTGAAACGTTGTTCCTTTCACTTCCTATTTAGGTACCTAGGAGGTAATTAATAGGCGTGCCACCCAGTTGGGAGGCATGAAGGCGTCAACGTGGAAGCAGCCCTGGAGAAGGATGGCATTGGTGGAAGGCACAAACGAAGCATAGCGAGGCGACGTCAGCCTCGGCAGGCACGACCCTGACACGCCGTGAACGCCAGTGCCCTCAGCTTCCACGTAGCTTCTTCTTCATCCGATCTTCGTCCCATCTGCATACCATGTACCTCGTCTGAAATCAACACCAATCGCTCCCCAGAACACATTTTGCACAATTCACGCCTCATTCATTTGTCCACTACTCTCGCTCGTCCGTACAGTTATCTAATCCTCCTTTCGCTTGTGCAATTGCCTTCGTCATCTCTCGTTTTAAAGCATTCGATCCCCATTGCGGGGTGCCTCTATGCTGGATAGCGACACTTTCCTGACACGACGACACCGCGGCGACAACAACCACAATAACCACAACGCGAGATCTGGGTCCAGAGACCGAGGAATTGAATAACTGGTTTTTGGAAGTTGAAGTTTAGCAACTGAGAATCAAGCATCTCGAATTGACTGCTTGCAAACATGGGGTGGGAACGGCGCGTTGATGAAGGTTTTTACTCGCACCCCAAGGAGCGGCTGGAGATGCCACCAACGTGGGTGCTGGGTGTCGGGCTATTCTTCCTGCTCGGTGCCCTTGGCTTTTGGGTATGACTGATCCAACGACTGCACTTAGTGATGGGAGAGATGCAACGTCAAGCTGACCCCCTGCCGCAGCTTTACATGGCTCTCCACTTCGTTGCGCCCACGCCACGCGATCCACGCCGATCTGAGAAGCAATACGTCACTATCCTGCCGGACGGGAAGACGAGCGACCCGAAAGAGCTGCCCTGTTGGGTAGACAAGTGGCGAGCAGAGCGTGAGCTCGCCAAGAAGAAGCCCATCGCGGATGGAACGCCCGCAATCACAATTGAAGAGCCCGAAGTTTTCATGTCGGTCGTCGTACCGGCATTCAACGAAGAGGCTCGCTTGGGCGGTATGCTTGAGGAGGCCGTGAGCTACCTCCAAGAGGAGTATGGAGATCCGCATCAGGAAGAGTCGGGAGCAGACAAGGCAAAGGGCTGGGAGATTCTCGTTGTTAGTGATGGTTCCACGGACGCCACGGTTGACAAGGCGCTCGCATTTGCACGAGATCACCAGCTTTCTACACAACCACCTCCCCAGCCGGGTCCATGGAAGGGATCCAAAAAGGCTCACTCAACCCACATACCGCACGGCAGTATTCGTGTCGTTACATTGGAGGAGAATCGTGGCAAGGGTGGTGCTGTCACGCACGGTATGAGGCATGTACGAGGGGAATACGTCGTCTTCGCAGACGCAGATGGTGCGAGCCGCTTTGACGATCTCGGGAAACTGGTGGAGGCCTGCAAAAAAATAAAAGACAGCCGAGGCCGCGCGGTAGCAATCGGATCGCGGTCTCATCTCGTGGGGAGCGAAGCCGTTGTCAAGGTATGCCATGTCCACTCTCTCTCCCACCCCCTTTCTTGCTCTTGGATGGTCTTTCATCTGACAATCAACAGCGCTCGAAGCTCCGCAACTTCCTAATGCACTCATTCCATCTTCTTTTATGGCTCATGACCCCACCTGCGACATCAACTATCAAGGATACCCAGTGCGGCTTCAAGCTCTTCTCCCGAAACTCACTCCCGGACATTGTTCCGTACATGCACTGCGATGGATGGATTTTTGACGTCGAAATGCTCATGCTAGCCGAAAGTGCAAACATTGCAATGGTTGAAGTCGCCATTGGATGGAAAGAGGTCGTCGGCAGTAAACTCAATGTTATCTCAGCTAGCTTGGGCATGGCATGGGGCTTAGCTATATTGCGAGTTTCTTGGATGTTGGGTATATATACCAAGGATTAGATATAACATCTCAGATAGAATATGCTTATGTACAGATGACGTTCTACTATCTGAATGAAGTCAATTATAAACAGATTCGCACGCCTTTCTGACTGCCACTCAGAATACTGTAACAATCTACACTACCTTCCCAAGCTACACTGAAACTCTTCGATATGTCACTATACTCTGTATACACTTGGTACGCAATCTTGTGGTTTGGATACTTATTCTATAGGCCATCCAAACGTTCTCACGGTCACCGAGCCACGGAACTTGCGACAGCACACAGACTGACATCAGTAACGGATGAAGTTGTCACAACGATTGCTCTCGATGTCGACAATACTTTGTATTTGCAATCGCTTCTTATCTACATCACGGTACAGGGACCAGATTCCTTTGGAAGCTGATGATGGGTACACCTTCGCGCCTTCCCGCCCCAGGACCTTTCCAGACTGGTCCCAGAACGGGTTTGAGCCCATCACAAAATGCCAGGCATGGCGGGACCTGCTGATGGGTTGGCGGTAGAAGACAAGATGTTGGACGTTGTATGATTTACTGAAACCATAGAAGGTGCCGGGATCATCGCCGAATTCCCATTCGATTTTATAACTACTCAGATTGAGAAAATCTGCGCGGGTGACTTGGGACCAAGTGCCGTAGGTGCTCATATCGTTGCACAAAGAAGCCGGAGATGTTTCATTACGTCAAGGCTAGTAACATTTGTTACAGGCATGGTAGAGAATTGTTGGCTTGGTTTAGTAGTAAGGTAGTGTACGGATGGAAACAAATGTAAAAATTTAGTGAAATTGGTGGATTTTGAAAGCAAGGACGATGAGTATGACAATATTGTTTTGAAGCCGACGCTGCCCTGTGGCTATTACGGCCATATGCTGCTCCAATCCGCCCTCACTGCTTCCCACTACTTCTTGGAAACACTGCCCTTCGGCACACTCTTCCGATAGACGCTTCGTTCCAGTAGTATGGTGTTAGCAGAAGCCGCACTTCTCTTCGCCTGGCTCACATTGTACGGAAGATAGCATTCGAGTCTAACATCTCCAGGGGAATCACCACGAGATAATTCACAAGAGTAAACTAGGCTGTTAAGATACATCACATCATACCTTTTTCCCTCGCCGTCATTTAGAATTCTTAGTAGGGGTAGTGCAATAAATTATTATCCAGCATGCAGCCAGTACAACTAAAAGATCCTAGTATACGCCCACATGAAGCCGTTATTTCACGAAGGTGGTGCAGAAGCCAAATATGCTAAGTTTTCCTAATCTTCTTTTCACAAATTTCTTTTTCCCAAAAATTACTCTTTGTTGATAAATGTTCGAGAAAATCCCAAGCCTAGCCTATTGTTTCTTTTCAAAACTATCCATATATCCTCAGCTAACCCCTTCTAGCATTGATCTAATAGAGAGAGACTCATTCAAGTCACTGGAGTACCACACTGCGGACAGCACTTCCCCGGAATCACCCATACTGTATCACCTCTTTCCAAGCATGCAGGGCATCGACGGCCAGGAACCTGTGCTTGTCAAATGTGGATTCTGGCGAACAGGAGAATTTTACGAACTGGTAGGGTGACGACACCTTCTGTGTCGTTCGTGAATGGACCAACGACTTTATCAATGAAACTCCGGCAATGCATGGTGGTGTGGAAGTCGAATGTTCAGTCAAAGATATATTGAAAAAGCTGCGCTGTTCAGGGACGTTATCCTGAGTGAGGACTAGAGAAAGCTCGATTTACTTGTTTGCTAAAATTTCAAGAAAAACGCTGCCCTTTTATATTTGCAGTTACTCCATGTGTCCTATTCCTCTCTAAGGGTATCGCATAATGCTAGTGTCACCTCGGAGCATTCGCTGGGGTTGTAGACGGGTACTCACATGGCGCATCACACCTGCTCCGCGGCTCCAGCAACCATGCAGGTGGCGTTACTGCACGTTATGCATGTCCCCCTGTCGCTCCATCTGCAGTACCCGCGTTCCCGCAATGATTGCAGGCACCACCCTACTGGTAAGCATATTTCTGTGCTTCCATGGCAATTTTGGCCGAACAATAAGATCTGGAGAAAAAACATTCTGTTCATTCTGCACCAAAAATCTCGTCAAAACTCAAGCACCTACCTGTACAGATTATGTAGACTACACCTGCACCTGTGCATGCTGCCAGTGCTTGCAGGCAAAAACAATGGCTTCAGTGCAAACCTGCGTGTGGCTTAAAAAGTTCGAGATCAGTTTCCAGTACAATTGGTGGACAACAACGCATTTTCTCGCATTTTTGGATAGGCGGTGCGACTCTGGTGACAGCACTGCATGTGTGGCCACATAGAAGGGGGCTCCGCGGAGGGAACGCGGGAACCGTAGCGACCACTTCAGTTTAAATCAAAGGTCGAATTGGGACTTTAATATGCACTTTCTCATGAAGTACGCCCTTCTGCTCAGACTCAGAACGGCTGAGGTGCTTGGCAGGCTAGAATTGACAATAGCTTCGCATCGCAGCTGTCTCCGCTGCTCACAGCAAGGCACGTCAGGAATCCGACATGTGGCAATACTTTAACATGCATACGAGAAAATGAGTTAGCGGTTGGTTGCATGTAGTAGGGTGGCGCATAAGTCCAATCAAGGTATGTCGGAAATTTCCACTTGCTGCAGCGCTACTGAAGCTTTTGACTTTTTCCATGGAAGGCTGTGTGGTTTGTTGGTCTGAGGGACAGAGGAGTCTGCGCCGATGGTACTTGTTGCGGATAGATATCTTACTCATATCCTCTACTACAATGCTAGTTGCTGCACTGGGCGGGTGACAATGCCATATTGGTAGCTACCGAACATCTCCGCTTTTATTAAAATGATACATCTCGGAGGGCGTATGGGTCGGTGTGTTTGTGGCAGATCATGCTAATTGTTTATCGACAAAAGGAAAAACAGTAATATCACATGTGTAAGGAATGCACGGGACGGAGATCTTCCAAAGGTGCCCGTTTAAACCATCTCTGCACCAGGGTCTGAAAACCCGGTTCAGGAACCCCAAATGGTCCGTAGAAGAGTTGGTGCGACTAAATAGTCAGATTTTTAGACCGAGTCAAGAAAGGTGCGCCGCTCTATATACGATGTAAGGAGCATCTTCCATGTAATAATGTGATAATGATAAACGAATTGCTTGCTTAGCCATCCACCAATTCTCATGTTAGTGAGAATGAACCAACATAGTAAGTCTACCTTTACGAAACTAAATTCAGTCATGTCAGCCCAAGGCCTGCTTTTTAATAGACAAATGAAAGGATGGGGCTGAAATTTGAAAGCTGCAAGAGCTCGATGGAAAACCAATCTACCTGAAATGCCATGAGAGATAGGTGGTCACATGAGCCAGACGCACACACCAACATTTTGGTGGACGAAGCCTACTCCTCCGTATAATAAGGACCCGGGTTGTGCTCAACTCGCTGAAAGAAATTGTGGAACGAACCTTCCCACGAGTATATTCGCCCACAATTTCCACCATAACAACATTCCAAGACAGTAAAGCACCGAAGATGGTGGTAACGTTCCACCTGATCCAAAGGTATCACAGCAGGGAGGTGAGTCCCCAGTTCTTTTGATCGACATAAGATACATTCAGTCTACACGTTTATGCCGAATTTGGAGGCGATATTTTGAGTCGTGTTTTGGGTATGTACCCATTGAAATGGGCCTGGTCGTTCAAGACGCAAGACAAAGTACGATTACTGGAGCTATGTGTCACTGCAGAAGTTTCTGCAAAGCAAAAAGAGCAAAGCGCAAGGGATATATATAACATCATGGAAAAGATAAAACAGGGGTTTACGACTGTGTGTAAGCCTCTAATATTTTCCAAACATGATCTAGGAAAGTAGTGACCAAGGATAAATGACACAAAAAAGAGGGAAAGATAGCGATCTCTACACAGGGTGGGCTTTTGCACAAAGAAGATAGATCAGAAGTACAGTGTTTGTTCGTACATCTAACGAAAGTCTTTATGGAGGCTAAAATGGAGCTGTGGCAAGAGCGAAGATGTCGATGTAGAATGACGCTGGCCAGTTTTCACTCGAGACTCTAGTAAAGAATCGTCTTGATTAAAACCATTCTAATGACTGGAAAGTTTGATTATGACAACGTTAAAGGTACAATTCCAGGGCGGGATCTGGTTCATTGGAGTGTATCGCACCCCGGACAAAGAGCAAAAGTGAATCGAACTGGTTCGTTGGTTAGGGAGCGACCAAAATTTATGTTCTTCAGCGAGCCAGAGGGCGCCTAGGGCAAATGCAGGATGAGAATCGTTCCAAAACTAGCCATAAGTCTCGTTCTGATTTACCTTCGTACAGATAATAGTGATAGAAGCATATGCTCCACACAGTAAAGTCAGTGCTCTCTAGTAGGGCCGATCTCAAGATGCTTCGGCCAGAAATATCTGAATGCTGTCTCTTCGGAAAGTTTAGGCTGCAAAATGCTGAGTCGATGGAGCTCCAAAATAAGTCGTTCCAACGCCGGCGAAACGGAGGGAAGATATGTAAGGGTTCATTATTCGAGGCTTCAGGCTTTGAGATAATATTATTAGAAAATGTTCCCTTGCCAGGCGATGGCAGATAAGGCACTTGGGAGACTTGCGGAACTTATACAACTAGGTGAAGTGCGCACTTTGAATGCTATTATTAAGTTTGGAAGCGAATTCGTTGTACTAATCACGCGATGACTTTATTTGCCCTGCTCACATTGCTACCCACCTCTTCTTAAGTTCCTGCGTCTTTTCAGTGTTAGTGCCCTAATTATAGCATCAAAGTGAGTTTTAGATGCAGTTCAATCGTTAGACGCAAAAGAGAAGTTTGAATAATCTTCTATTCTCTTTTTAATATCCTCCATGATTGCTTACATAGCTACAAGCTTAAATACCTTAGTGTCTCATGACATCTAGTCCTATGTTGCTATATCTCAAAATATTGCTGTAGCCAACATCTAGACAAGAAAGAAATGCGTTCACTACTAATCAACTCCAGACTTTCTTCTCTGAGCGCAGAGTTTTGTGGTTAAATCATATTCATTATATACTTCTTACCTATGTTCTATATTAAAGAGCAGAATACAAGGGGAAACAACCGTCTACTTATGTTCAGACACCTCTTTGAAGAAGTAAGGAAGGATAATCTATGAAGCTAAGATATGAAACTAAAGGTGACCTGAATGATAGGGTTATAGAGTCCGAACCCTGAGTAAGGACAACATGTCATGCAATACAAACGATTCAAGAGAAAATTAGGAAAGGGACACAAACTCACAAAACTTGATAACATGATTGCATTCGTGCGAGGGTTCATCTTGGCGATCGCAGGTCGTGGTACAATGTAGCTTCTGGGTTCAAGCATGGCGAAGTAGCAAATAAGAACATACATTGGTTTCAAAAAAAAAAGGTTTTATCCAGGACATAAACTTCATTATCACAAAGGATAATCGAAGGGAACTTGGCTATGATGCGCCTGACTATGGGTAGAAAAGGCTAAGATTCTTTCATGTAGCTCTTTTTGACCGCTGAGACACTGGACCAATAGAATTTCTCGATCGTGGGGAAGGAGACTTCATCTCCGGCATCGACAAGAGAGTCCGAGACGGCGAAATCGAACCTAGTTCAGTCATGAAAAGAAATAAGACTAAAGCACGCTATTGATGTTTCTCTTAGCCACACGAAGTCTTTGATAGGATCTTGAAAGGCAGAGTCTCAGGCTGCACAGATATGGACGAATTTCAATCAATTCCATTTTCTTCCTGTTTACTACTCACAACATCTGATATATATATATATATATTTCCAAGCACAGAGAACTCTGTCAAAACAACAATAACCACGATCTCTTCATTCCATATCCCCAGCTTCAACTCCTCAGTATACTACTTCACGTCTGATCAGTCGTCATAGACATGCCCCCCAGGCTTACCATGGCAAGCTGGAAACTTCATATCAATATCCGGCTGATCACATTCATCAATAACACTACAAAGCCTACTTTCCCCGAATCTCAACTTCGCCTTCTGCTCTAGCACAAAGTTAGGCCGAACGTTGGCATCGCTGAACTTCGTCTGAAGATAAAACGATGTTATCCTGAATGAATGCGGAGTCTGGATACAAAACGGGAACGTATTCCACGTCGAGTTACGAGCAATTGCTGGCTTGCCATCAGTTATAGAGACTGGTTCGTAACGAGTCTGAATTTTCACAGCCATTAGTTTCATCATTCTTGAATAACAATAGGATGGAGAAGAAGTCTCGTACAGGTCCATTATTGTTTTCCCATCCTAATTGCGTCTCAATAGACATCTTCTTATTACTGTTGTATTCAATCTCCTCAAGGTATACATCGCCTCTTTCATCAGGGAGCTCGAACCGCACCTCTACTAGACAGGCCAGGCCGTTGAAAAAGTCAGGGCGTATAGGTGTGCTAGTGGGCGTGTAGGTCAAGTCCAAGGATTTAGGGTCGTCTGATGGAGCAATCTTGACCTCGAATGGACAGTAACTGATCGATGTTATGTTTGTCAACGCCGTTACGTGGGCGACGAGGAGGGTTGCAGACAGCAACAAATTCTTGAGGAATAGCATAGGGACTGCTTGGAAGGTTGGATTATGAATATTTGAGGGGCTCAGTGATCGAAGAGGGTTCTTATTTGTCTTGATTTCCACCAAACTAAAAATGTCCGTCATCAAATGATGGGCATTAATAGATTACTGGTGAGGGGTGCAGCGTTACATTCTCTTCTGTTTATCCTAAAGCCTAGGTTATGGTATTTTCTGCACCCTCATTGCTTTGATTCAGGCGTAATTTGGATAATATAGCATGTATAGAGATATGCAGTCTGTCTGTTTACCCTAATGACGAGGCAGATGACTACAAGAAGAATTATTGGAATGAAGTCAAATTAGGTTCTCTTGTGCGAAGCCTCTTATGACTTAAGTTCTAGTAGTCTAGTTAACCATTTAGTAAGTTATAGATACTGCTCTTCTACTATTTAAATTTTTTTAGAAGATATGCAAGGTCTTTTGGTGTTGTTGGTGAATCCTTTGCCATGTTTTTATTCGGCAAGTTCACATGTGAAGAGAGTATATCATTTGAACAACTATACAGACATAATTTACGAAAGGAAGATTTCAAAAGCAGATTTGCTGCTACAAATTTTGGATTTCTTCACAATACCCAAAAATTCCCCCTACTATGAGAAACAAAGTCTAAAAGAGAGATAGCTTTGATACCAATCTCACGCCCCAGGCCTGAAAATCTCGAAAGCCCATATCGTTGACCCAGCCATCATCTCTTACGTCAGCTCAACAGACCTGTCATGTACCAAAGACTATTCTTAGCTGTCACAAGCTAAGATTATCCTCTCCACACATCTGGCCCAGGATTCTTGTAATTGTCGCCAGGGCGCGTACCCCAATAACCCATCGAGTGCGGTTTCCAAATTGCTATACCTGTTAGTGTATTATTTTGCGCAAGTAAAGTTGACGAAACTCAACATACATCTATCAAACATATCATAAGCACCTGGAAAGTGCGTTATTGGTCCGGGGATACCTGGGTTCTATCAGCAAATATATAAGAGACATCTACTCAGCAATGACTAACCTCCACCAGGGCCCTTGATCTCTAAGTGGGCACAGGCAAGATAAAACTCGAACGACCTAGGCCCAGTAGGTTGGTGATACGCGAGGTAATCTACTTTAAGCAGGTAAATCCCGGGAGGAGTTGTTTTAGGGATTGTGACGTTCAGCTAAAAGTTTAAGAAATAAGCAGTTCGATCTTCTTTTTGCCACAAAATAAACCCAAAGTCAATCTGAGAGAGAAGAACATACCGAGTACGTATCAAGCAGATCCCAAGTCTTCCCATTCGATGATCCAATATTCTTAATCTTGAACCAGTTCCCGTCTCCTTTGTACTCTCCGAGATCGCCATTCTCTGCTTTAGATAAGTAGAGCTGTGCGACACCTGCGTGATACATGCTTTGATTGTACTACAATGAATGCTAATCAGTATCACATCTACTAGTCAATTCAAGTCAAGCTCTGCTTAACTGATCTATAGATCTATAAACTCACCTCATTCTCATACGCAGTGTAATGAGTAAAGAAAGTAATCTCATCCCCTGCATTCACAACTAGCGTTTCTGTGGACTTCGCACTTGCAAAAGCCCCTCTTCCACAGCGAATGTCGTCGGAATAGAGATCCCAATGGGGCTGACCCCTTTGAGGATCTGTTGGGGTGGCATAAGGTGGTGTGGCGCCGAGCTTCCTAACATATTGCCAAACTCCGCTCTTCGCACCACCGTTGACAGAGACGACTGGGTAAACCCCTATTTTAAAGTGAGCATGTATGTTTGGCTCTATGGAAACATTGGGATACATACAATGAGCGTTTAGAGCTGGTATAACACCAGCAAGCGCCGTGAGGATATGTGCAAACTTCATGGTTGTCAAAGGTTACATAGGCTAGAAGGAACAGCTTGTTCTTGCGAGGATTTAGAAAGCCGAAGAGATGTGTGTTTGTGAAGACTATAAAGCCAAGGGGTAGGTGCAAAGAGCTCGGCTGAAGTAACAGTAATAAGGCTCCCTATAGTACTATGCTATGTCTATTCTCCTTTCATCAGAAAACACTAACTAGGATATACAACACCTGCATGTGAGCAAACTTCATACCCCGCAGGGATCCTACATGCTGTAACATAGATTTCAATATAAATTATTACATGAAGTGGTGGGCTAGTAACCCCGCGTTTCTTGGATAATACTTGAAGACGGTAGATTTGCTGTTCCCCAGGCTTGATCTGCCAGCAGGGGTCGGGGCTACCAGTCTATTGGTAAATTCGAATTCACTATGATCAAGCCCCTAGTTTATTATCAGGCAGAATCCGGGTGTAATGTTGCGTGTGTCCCTACTCATCTGGTATGACTAGACCTTTTCATTCTAGGTTAGGTCGCGAGCGCGATAAGCGTGGCAAGGGATTCCCTACTTTTTCTCAACGCCCTACTTGGGAAACTTATGTGCTGACATGTGTGATAACATCAGTTTTCTGGCATGTCGTGTGACAGACTGAAAGCTAGTCAAAGACCACTGATACTCCCTCATGGAGCTGTAGTTCATGTAGAGGAAAAAATCCCGCGGTTACAGTCGTATCGCGCGAGAAGATGCAGTGACCCCTGCCGTTATATCTGCAATTTTACCTGGCGGAGATTCCGCGGCTTTATGTCGTTGCTCCGGCCCAGATTGATAATGCAGTTATGATACAGATTCGGCGATTTGAGCTCTAATAGAAAGTGTGAGAGAATATATCCTCAGGAGGATTGAGGGAATGATCACTGTCTATTTGGGTTCTATGGATGAGGGCTTGTTTATGTACATGTAGGAGCTCGGTGGCTAATTACTAGGCTATCCCGGCTTTAGGGAGCTAAGGCTTGGGTGCCGAGGTGTGCTGAGAGATTTGGTTGCCTAGTCAATTGCTTTGAGGGTTGTTAGCCTCAAAGGGAATCTCAAAGGCTCTTCATTGTTTGTACCGCATGCGACAGAAAGCAATCACATTTTCAAGGGCTATAGATTTTCCAACCCGCATGCGATCGCCATTGAGCAAAAGAAGATTCCTTGCCAGTTTCCTACAATGAACGCAGAGGGAAAAGATATGTAGCCTCTTCGGTAGCTCCTCGACAACATAATGGTTAAAATTTAAGGTTAGAGAACAATAAACCCGGAAGCACTAAGAAAAAGCATGTGTGTAACCCGTCTTTCTGAATTGTTGCAGAAGATATGAAAAACATTAGGTAAGTAAGACCTTTCACATGGAGGTAGCAATCAACTCTACTAGGCTATGACGTGCGAGAAACCAGGGAGCCACTGATTGACCATTGAAGATCATGGGGGAAACTGAACAAGGCCCTGGATCTGATCAACCCCCAGCTCTCAATAGCTCCACTACACACAAAACTACAATTCAGCCTTGTTACTAATTTCAACAACATAGCTGATATAGAACTAAGTACCTGCGACGCTAAGGTCTCCACGGAGCCATATCATTCCATCCCGTTTCACTTAAGCCATACAAGATCAATGCAGTACTAATTGTTGGATAGAAGAGAAGAATATATGATGAAATTAATGGTTGTCGTAGCGCACCTGTAAGAGGCGCGCGCGGAGAGAGAGAAGTTCTATGTAGTGCCAAGAGATTAGATAGTCACGTGAACTGAGTTTCACACCCAACAGCAATCACGCATTCAAATAAACACCCAGCATTCATAGGTTATATCATACTATCTCTATGAAATAGGAATGTTTTCAGTCGTCGTGCTGGTGGAGAAGATAGGTGTCTAAAACTCTGACTTGTTATGCGATTTTGTTGTTTTGATAAAGTAACTTCATTATGTGGATGGTTCCGAGTTGAGTTATAGGGGCTCGTTTTAGTTCTTGTGGTAAGCCCTGCTCAGGTATTTAGTTCTAGACTCTATCGAGCTTGGCCTAGTGTTGCTCTTGGCGGTGACCTGTGCAGTTAGATTTCTCTCTCATATCGCAAAATACTTCGACATGTCTATGAAAAGGTTGGAGCAGGTGAAGTCTGGCAGTCCTCCCCGCCTGAGCTAATGATTTATAACCTATTCAATATACTTTAGCGATGATAAACTAGTCTCAAATATAACCTTCATAAGGACGCTCTACTTACACCAATCGCCACATTGTTAACAAAAATGGATATATAATTTGAACAGGGTACCTGGAATCACACAGAACTATTTATATAAGCTTTTAACTATCATACGGGCAGAAGGAGATTAATTATGGTATTAGTGTTTATTCGCGGCTTGTTTTTGAAGATGAAAAGAAAGAGTTTAGCACCCGCCTAGTTAAGGCACATATACATGTAGTAGTAGTAGTAGTAGTAGTAGTAGTAGTAGTAGTAGTAGTAGTAGTAGTAGTAGTAGTAAATAATCAAGAAATTTGATGGTGTTTCAAAGAATTTCTAGAATGCCGTGACGCCATTCAGGATTTTATAACCCTATTTTTCTTTCACATCGGACCTTTGCTTCTCATGCAACGATCGTATGTGAGCCCGATGGCGGACTCGATAAGGTTGCTTTGATGAAAGTGGCGTTTCATCTGCTTCCACCGCCTGTTCCACACCGAGCACTTTTGTCTGCAATGTCACTAACATAAGGCCTTCACTCCCATCGGATTTCGCAATCCGCGTTGAGTGACCGTGCCCGTCGAAGTCGATATGAGATGCTCTAGATTCTAGCTCTCGCAACTCGGTCAATTTGGGTGCCTGTGCATTCACTGCATCAGCTGCTTGTCATACTCCAAGCTAAGGTGACGCATTTGCCAATGAGGCATGTGCGCGTTCAATAAAGCCTGTCTTCTCCATATCTTGTTGGGCAGCAAGTTGTACCGCGAGAAAGAAAGGGGGGTGCTAGACTAGAGAAGAACTAGCTTGCTGCAGCAAGAAAACCACAGGTTAAGGACCCTAGTGTGCAGTTCGACCGAAAGGCGACTGCACCATGAGGCTCTTCCTAGCTCTTTCAGCTCTGCGCCAAAGGATTTCCGATTATTGTCGATTAGGAGCCATAATTACAGCAGTCCCATCACTCTGAACTAGACTTTCAATATTTGGAGCCACTTTGTTATACGGAAACGTGTTTTTATTGACGAATGGGTTGCTGTCTATTTAATCAAGCTGGGTCAGGTTTAGACTAATGGTCTCGCAGCGTCCACTTGCATAGGAGGGAGTACACCAAGTGTTCCCATCTCCTGGAACATCTCAAAAATACTCTCAAGCGTATCTACGAAACCACAGAAGCCAAATCTTCTCACCTTGTTCATAGACAGAGTACCAAAAGGCAGAAAGGCAAAGTCGCCCATGAAGACATCTTGAAAGTCACCTTCGAAGAGATTCTTCTTTAATGCCCCCTTCGACTGCTTCATCATCTCTTCCCATGCCTTTGACGTTGAGGGATCTTCCGCCCACTTCACAAGTGGATGCGACAATCTTAAAGTTAGAGGAGGCCCGTAGCCCAGGGGAGCGTCTTTGCCGCCTGCCATCCTTTTCACATCGTATTTGGATTCATCTTCTTCAGGCCCACGAACATCATCAATACCGTACCAGCGACCAAGTTCGTGGAAAAAACGATCCCAGCTAAGCAGCCCGCCGTCTTGTGCGTTGAACCTCTCGTTCCTGCACTGATCCTCAAGGACAGCCCACTCACTTAAATATCCTGTCAGACGAGCCGTGGAGTAAGTGTAGTCGTAATGCCAAGTGTAGTAGTCGCCCCCAAATTGAAGAGGTTCTTTCTTGTGTGCTTGCACTGCTGCATAGACACCGAAAGAAAGGAAGGTATTCATCGAAGCGTACTGGATAGCGCCAATGACACCTGCAGGCATAACGATGTTCCAGTCCGTCTCAGGATGCGCATTGCAGAACTCGTGTAGGATATCCTCCTGGTCGAAGTAGAAATTCGGGCCCAGGTGTTTTGGCTGCGGGTCCGACTCGACAAGCGGCGTACGCAGGCGTCCGATGTGACAGCCGTAGTTCTTACCACCAGTTTGTAAGAGGATGCGCTTGGGCTTGATACCAGCTTCGGGGAGAGCCTGCAGGAGGTTCTTGAAGGGAGGTACGTTGGCTTCAACCAATTCCTCGGCTGTGCTAGGATCCATGGCACTCTTGCCGGACTTGGGGGAGAGGTAGGCGTAATAAAAGATGTAGTGGGCCTCAACTCCTGCACGTTTGAAAGATTGTGCAATTTCCCTGGCCGAAGACGTCAAGTCGACGGAGACATGCTGGATGCGGGAGCGCTGCTGGTCGGTCAAAAATGCGAGAAGCTCATCGCTCAACGGCGACCGCGAAAGAGCGTAGACCTTTGACCAGCGGTCTGGAGTATCTAGCAATGCTCGTATGGTATGAAAGCCCGAAATGCCCGTCGCACCACAGACGATTGCCTTCAAATCCTTGATGGATGGATCGAAGGTGGGGAGGTTGCGGTAGATGCCTGACTGGCGAAGGGGCTGAGTGGTAGTGTTCATGGCTGGAGAGGAATGTCGGAGTGCTGATAGTGAAGGAAAGCAATGCCACAAATATTCTGCTGCATTGATACATTGATATAGGTTGTAGCCCTCCAGCCCCGTGCCATCTATCGGTGAAGACGCTCGGGACAAGGCATAAAATCATGACGCCTTCCAAGCAGCTCTCGCAGATAGTCTAGACGATGGTCTAGACGATAGTCCAGAGTAGAGTGGCCATTTCCAATCCACATGTACTCAATTCTGTCTGCGGATTGCCATACAGGCGGGGGGTCTCGTCCGCCGAACATGGTTCGAGTTGATGGGATGCAGTGCAACAATGGATCCCGTGATGTCATCGCTTCCACGCTCTCACGCTTGTAACGCGTCAGCCCGTGACTCGGCGACGTTGAGTGGACACAGGGGCCGATGTTTGTTCATTGGTGCACGGATGTTCAGGGATCCGATCGAAACCGGGCGGCTTGGCGACCGATGGGCTGGAGGCAGCGGCGATTCATCGATGCGGGTGGTCGATCGTGACTAGCTACAAGAGGCTTAACAGGCGATACGCCATGTTAGATCCGTTCTTGCGATCAAGCACAGGAGGTCCAGTGCCGCTAAGGGGACTTTATTCTTTTTCTTATCTTCTCTTCACGCCCCGGGAATTTTGGGTCGAGGACCCCAGGACCCTCCTCCCATGCCTCGGCGCCCAAGGGTAAGGTCAGGACATTGCGGTGCCTAGCCGCTAAGTATATAAGACAAAGGCGACGCAGCTTCACCCACGCAGCAACCACTGGACCGACCCTATACTCGTTTGTATTTAGGTTCATGTTCAGCAGCAGCAGCATCATCATCATCATGAAAAGAGCCACTAGATCCACTAGATCTACTACTGCCCTTGAAACTTCAAATCGTTCTATCCAAAAGCGAAGCTCGACACCAAATCGCATTTCTTCAAAGATCAAGCCCGACGATGATTCCAACATTACCCGGAAGAGATCGAAGAGCAGTGACGTGCGTTCAGCTCAAGGCATAGCCAACAAGCGTGTCAAGAGCGAGGCCTCTGTGAACTCCGCTCAGAAAGCAGAAAGCCCCACGCCCTCTTCTAGCTCTTCCTCGGGACCATCTGAAATCGATGAACCGAACGCGTCCAAACCTCGCGCCGGCAGAGCAACACTAGGCGAAAAGAAATGGCAGTCTTGGTTCAAGGATGCGCACTCGTCACCCTTTCCAGACTTCACCCGCCCCACCGAGAACGAATGCCGGCAATCCCATCGAATCCTCGAGGACATGCATGGCGACTCGGTTCGCAAGAACTTTGAGTACACAGACAACCCCGGGTTGCACTATCCTTACGTTATGGATGCCTTGATAGTCGCTACATTGAGCCAAGCAACAAGTTGGGCGAACGCGCAGCGCGCTATGAAAAGCATGACAGCTGTCTATGGCTCGGCGTTCGCATACCAGAAGATCCTCGACGGCGGAGAGGACAAACTGCGCGACGCGCTGCGACCCGGTGGCATGCAGAATCGCAAAGCCAAGATGGTCATGCAAATCCTTCTTGACGTGCGTGCCCGCCACGGAGAGTGGAATTTGAATTTTTTGTTCAATGCCACCGACGACGACGCTGTCAAGGAGCTCATCAGCTATAAAGGCGTAGGTCCAAAGTCTGCGCTCTGCATCCTGAGTATATGTCTGCAGAGGGATAGCTTCGCGGTTGACACGCATATTTACCGTATCAGTGGGCTGTGGGGTTGGAGACCGGAGAAGGCGAATAGGGAAAAGGCGCAGGCGCATCTTGATGCGAGGATACCGAATGATATCAAGTTTGCGCTGCATTATTTGTTAATTGTGCATGGGAGGGAGTGCGAAGTTTGTAAAGGAAACGGAAATCCAAAGGGGACATGTGAGTACAGAGAGCGTTTAAAGGAAGAAGAAGCCTCGTCGTAGTTATGTACACCACTCTGACAGTAATTCTGAGCATTTTGCCAGACAACTAGATAGCTGATACACCATACTGTTCGTATCAACTGCCTATTTTCCTACCATACATGTTTTCCAGTAAGCCACGCAAATGTTCGTGTGGCCATCATCCCTCTTTCAGACCTGATGAATTGTAGTGTTATAGATCTTTGTCTTTATCTACGTCAAAAGCAACACAGCAAAATCTACACACATCCTAGAATTCTCATACATCCACCCCTATATCGGGCACTCTTGGTTTACGGTTATTTTTGAATAGCTCACCCATATCCTGGAGTATTCACCACGTTCAGACAAGAAGTTTGAAGGTTTGTTTCCAAAGTTACACAATATCATTGAGACTAGATACATTCCATCTTAACTAAACCTTTCTAGGGACTAGGTTCGGAATATTCCAGTCAGCAGCCAACAAAGGAGTGGATGTAGCCTAAGGCTACCAAAGTGCGAATTTTGTCTAGCAGTTATCGATGGAAAAGCTCTTCCACTGGCCACTGCGGGTGACGCATTTTTTGAGGCGAGCAGCGGTTGGATTATCGGTGCAGTAGATGTCGGAATAGACAGTGACTTAAAGATTCATAGAAAGAGTTAGTATGAATGCTAGTAGAGATATTCAATGATATGTTCATATCACAACTCACCAGTGCATTTGTCGCTCAACTGACGGACGTTGACAGCTTTGACATTAGCAACGCCAAATTTTTGACAGCCAGGCTTGAGACCACTGAGGGTAATGATATAGTTATCATCTTCGCAGCTGGTTCCAGAGAACAGGTTCAGTGTTGTAGCAGAGGCACCAGCAGCGCCAAGAGCCAAAATTGTGAGAATGTGGGAGAAGTGCATTGCTGCTGATGAATTTGATTTTTGCAGTACTGAAGATAGAAATAGAAGTGGGTTTGTTGGATATAATTGTTTGGGTGTTTTTGGAGGATTTCTTTGAACTTATATACACAGCTATGAGCACCTTCTTGTTACCGTGAATATCTCGTTTCTGATCTTCGGAATCAGCAATCAGTTCTCGGTCCGAGAAAGTAACTGAACATGGACAGAAAGACCTGAATACGACTCATCATGGCATATCTTTACCAATACAGGTAGCTTATACGCAAAATTCCGACTTGATATTGCTTCTGGTTGCCTTTTGAAAGTCCAGTATCCTTCTCGAGCGTGATGTCGCGAGTATAGCATTGTGTGATATTGGTATCATTTTCCATATTTGGGTTACATTTCAAGTTCTTTGGTATAGTATGATTACGCAAACTCGGTTCTTCACATCAGTTGAGCTGAGTTTTACAGTGTTGTTGCTAGCTGACTGCGTCTTCAGAGTTGGTCGTGTTTCCTCTAACCCAACTACCCAGGTAGGCAATAACATCCTTTTCAGAGAGACTCAGCAAACATAACCCAACACTTGTGCAAGACCTTCGAAAATATTAATGTCTATTACTCCAAATTGATCAATAGTACAAAGCTCTGCTCGAGTAGCGTTGATAATATTTCCACGTTCTTGGGCACAACCTGCGACTCTTGATGTATCGACATTACAATTGTTATGTGATATTCATCTTATTTCCAACAATCTATCAGGTTTGACATCAGTTGAGCTGTGGATGAAATTGCGAAGGCACGAATGTTGTGAGACTATTTAGGTAAGTGGTGCTTATTAGTCGTTATTGAGTCGTGACCCAAATCGGTCGTTATGTCGCGAAGCTTATCCGAAAAAAGATCATCTCGCATGCAAGCACCTTATCGATTTACAGACTTTTTCAGACGGTATCAGCCTCCCCAGCATCGACAGTTGCTAACTGTTTATTATACAGCGAAAGGGCTATAGAAATGACTACGTCGCTGTCTCCCACGCAAGTCGCGAAATTCGATTTACATATTAGCACATGCACTGATTTTCCGGATGTCGCATCAAGAGCATGCACCTTGATCTCCCAAAATCGAAGCGCTAGCAGCTTGCCATCTGCTGAATAGGCTATGGGCGTAATACCTTTATTCTAGACTTCAAGAGTACAAGCTAGCGTGGCTTTCTTTAGAGCAAACAATTCCAAAATTATCTCCATAGAGTATTTGGTTGATGGGCCACTGCATGTCGAATCAGATTGAATATACAATTCTCTACAAATGGTCTGAGTGAAAATGCCGTTATGATGTTGTCTCTTTGAAATTGTATTTGAGCTCTGATATTATTAACCGTCGCGCTGAAGCTGACTCTTTCTGGAAAAACTCTGGTTTGTTAGGCTATTTTGCTATTTCTGTTTAAGCGCAGTAATCCCGTTTCTTATTAGATATTCTATCTAGCGGTTCTAGAAAGATTTAGTTGTGGTTAGCTGATCCTACGGCGACGCTATCATGGATGAGTGACAACATCATAGCTGTTATCTGTAGCAGTTATTAGATGCTATTTAGTTAGGAATACTAGTAGTGTACTCGCAAGACAAGCTTACTAAGGCGAAAATACCTAGTTATATAAAGAAAACCCTATAGATTTAGAGGTATTTAGGCATAGTGTTATGGTATAGCCTTAGGATTTGGCTGCGATGAGGGTCCGAGATGATGTATTGAAAGTTACAAAGAGGTCTGTCTGTTATCCTCATGTTTACAGAGTAGTACTCCTCCTCTGCTCTGCTGCTCGGCCGCTGCTCCAACTCATATACTGGCTAGGCTTCGCCTAGCCCTTTTACACATAGAACCCAAATAGATAGGATTATAGAAGAGAGAACCGAAGAAACAAAGCTTATATAATATACTACTTATTTATTTTCTACTATGACTAATAACTATAAATTAATTTTATTTTATTAAAACTAAGTTTCTTCACTTTTATGTTGGCTGCTGATTGTTGTACCCCTACCTACTAGCCTGAACACCTACCTACTAGCCAGAACATGTTGCTAGCACATCCACAACGTGAAGTTGGAGGTATTGCTGCGCCCAGCTGGCGTCATCAGATATATTACGAGTTTCATCTGGTGAATTGGCGCGTGCAGCCAAGCAAGACTTGATAGCCTGACAGTATCGAGCGCCCACTTTGTGAGCTAAACTGTTGCTCCTAGCATCCTTAACAAGACCAAGACGGAATTCTTCATCACGTAAGGTTTGCCAGCCCTTGCCTCTCGTGAGACGGTCAAGCAACTGCCAGTGCGCAATCTCGAGAAGGACTACTCTGAGGCTATAGAAGTCGAAACGGGCCTGGTATCTCTGTGGTTTTTGGATGTATTCGGGGTGCTGATAATTTTGGGCCCCCTTAAAACCCTTAGAATGTACGTTAGCGTCTCGACTAGGATACATCCAAAGGCCCATATATATATCTCTTGCGGCCAGCCTTTTCTTTTGAAACGCCCCATGACTGACTGGCTCACTTCCCCAGTTTTCGCGTTCGTTACTAGTGGCACCTCGATCTAGTTCACGTTGACGGCGTGCCACTTGGGCCCGATTAGTCTCGCGCCAGAGAAGTAAGATTTAGGCCATTTCGCTATTGTCTGCTAGAAGGCCACTTTCTTCTCTTTGTCCACAGAGAGCTTTACCATGCTTGCGCTGTCATCTATACCCCATAACTGGAAATCCTTAATTGTGGTTCCCGCAAGCTTCTCCATGCCGTTTGTACTTTGCCCACTGGCCTGCCTAACCGTCGCCGTATCCGCCACTCTCTCTACTATCTTTCCCCTTGCTCGACTGATGTCGATGACTAAATTAGTTGTCAACATTGCCCCTTTGTCCAACCTCCTGCTACTCATTATTTGTAAACCAGTTGTTCCTGGTCCGACTGGGCTCCCACTAGTTGTGACCGATGCCGATGTTTGCGTAGAGGGAAAAGATACGGGGAAAGTATTGATCATCGCTCAATGCGATCCGATGATCTCCTGTATATCTGAATTTGAAGTACTGCTGCTCTGCTGTCATGGTTTCGATGTTAAGTAGGATGTTCTCAACGGTCACGTTCTGGTTTGCGATCACGCTGCTTTGTTGCACAACGAGCTCCCTTAGCTTGTCAACGTGTCGCTTTTTCTTCACATTTTGTGTGAAGGGAATCCTGCGCGATTAGGTACTCTGGCAGCTTGTACTACATCAATTGCTGTGCGCTAGGAGATCCTTCATTCTGCGACAGTTACAGCACTTCGTTTCTTATTATGGGCTTCCACTACCGCGTCACTGCTCCTAGAACCAATAGAGATTCCTGAGCCTCTAGTACTCGCGGCAGTGATGTTATCGGGTTCCGGGGCGACCCTGAGTGACCCGCACAAGCCGCTGTAGAGAGCGTGGGGAGCTAGTTAAGCGAATGTCCAGGAATCGATGAAAATTGGTACGAGGTGTTTATCCAACTCTTTGAACAATCCAACTTGATTCGAATCTAACCCCCGCTCTAGCTCTTAAGGTATAGCCAGGGCGTGTCGTTCGTCTTCCTTGCTAAGGATGGCGATATGGCACTGCCACCAACACCTTCATGCTGGTACATCAGATGTAGGCTACGACGTGCGAAGCACTCGACCCACTTAAAAGTTAAGGATGCTGTCAGGAACATCAAAGTCATAGATATTGGTAGCACTCTACTAACGTGGGATAGTGTTCTACTGGTCAGCATACTATGCTAAGAAATTAAAACAGGGCTCCTACTTCCTGGCGCACCATTCACGTACTTTCTTAGCACTACTCTGGAGTATCGAGCATCTTAGAAGATCAGAATTGAAGAATATAGCTTTGACACTAACTCCGCCCGCCTCCTTTGGTACAATGGGCTCATCTTAGCTGGCCAATCAAGCCACCAGTTGCCTTCTACTATCAGCAAGCGAACAAATACTTATTGCGCTTCTCCACTACCTAACACCGTTGGAAAAGGCAAGGATGTAGATGATTCGTGGCTAGAATGTGACGAAGCAGCTGCACACTCGCTGATAAGCTTAACAGCTTCTGCGTTCCGGCCCTGGAATTTCCAAATGACGGCAAGGTTGGCCATCCTAGCTAATGTGTCAGGGTGATTCACTCCAAATTGGTTTTTGCTCATCTCCACCACTTCAGCAAGCAGCTCTTCAGCATCTTTCCATCGACCTTGCATCTTATATGTCGATGCCAGACTAGCCATGCAGCTCAGCGTGTTCGGGTGGTCCGCTCCGAGTGTCTTCTCGAAAGTCTGAATTGCTTCCACTAACAGCGCTTCAGCAGCATCCCAGCGGCCCTGGTTCCAATGCGTTGATGCCAAATTAGCCATGCTAGTCAGTGTCAGTGGATGATCCACTCCGAGATTCTTCTTGCTCGTTTTAATCACTTCCTTGTCTAACAGTTCAGCATCCTCTAATCGACCTTGCTTCCTGTATGTCGACGCTAGGTTGACCATGCTAGTCAGTGTCTCAGGATGATCCGCTCCAAATTTCTTCTTGCTCGTCTTTAACACTTCTACATCCAATAATTCAGCATTCTTCCATCGATTTTGCTTCCTGTATGTCGATGCTAAATTGGCCATACTTGTCAACGTGTTGGGATGATCCGCTCCAAGTAGTTTTTTGCTTGTCTTCATCACTTTCTCGAACAACGCTTCAGCAGCACCCCATCGGCCTTGGTTCAAGTACGTCGAGGCCAGATTATCCATGCTGGTCAGTGTTTTAGGATGGTCTGCTCCGAGGTTCTGGTCGAAGATCTGCGTCACTTCCACTAATAACTCTTCAGCAGCCTCCCATTGGCCTTGATCTCTATACGTCGACGCCAAATTGGTCATGGTGGTCAGTGTGCTTGGATGATCCGCTCCGAGCCTCTCTCTACTCAACTTCACAACTTCAATACTCAGTGCTTCAGCAGTCTTCCACCGGCCTTGTTTCCAGTACGTCGATGCTACATTGGCCATACTAGTCAGTGTGTCGGGGTGATCCGCACCAAGTCTCTTTTTACGAGTTTCCATTACTTCTACACCTAACTCTTCAGCAGCCTCCCATCGGCCCTGTTCTCTGTACGTCGATGCCAGATTAGCCATAATGGTCAGTGTGGTAGGATGATCCGCTCTGAGCCTCTTCTTACTCGTCTCCATCACTCTCTCGAACAGCTTTTCAGCAACATCCCATCGGCCCTGGTTCCAGTATGTTGATGCTAAATTAGCCATGCTAGTTAGTGTTAGTGGATGATCTACTCCGAGATTCTCCTTGCTTGTTTTAATCAGTTCTTTATCTAGTAATTCAGCATCCTCCCATCGGCCTTGCTTCCAGTAAATTGTCGACAGATTGGTAATGCTGATCAGCGTTTCATGATGGTCCACTCCAAGTCTCTTCTTGCTTGTTTCTACCACTTTCATCCCTAACTCTTCAGCGGCCTTCCATCGGCCTTGCATCATGTACGTCGATGCTAGGTTGACCATGCTAGTCAGCGTGTCGGGATGATCCGCTCCAAGTCTCTCCATACGAGTTTCCATCACTCCCACGTCTAATAATTCGGCAGAATTCCATTGGCCTTGCATCCTGAATGTCGAGGCCAGATTGGCCATGCTGATCAATGTATCAGGATGATCCTCTCCGAGTCTCTTTTTTCGAATCTCCACCAGTTCTGTGTCTATCAACTCGGCAGCGTCCCATCGTCCTTGCATCCTGTACGATGAGGCCAGGCTGGTTCTTAGATGTAAATATAGCCAATGCGTCTCCCCAAAAACTTCCTTTGTGTCTTGAATTTCCCTGCTGAGAACGTGCTCCCTTCTGGACGTCAGCTCCTTTTCACTGTAATACTGGAAATCTATAAGATAGATAAACCCTTGAACCGTTAACTGATTGATGAGTCCGTCTTCAGTATACAACTGCGATGCCCCATCTTTAAGTCGCTGGATTTGTGTTTCAAGGACTCTGTTTTGGGACTGGTGCAAAGAGACTCTCCTTCCATTTCTTGCATTTTTAGGTACCCCAAATCCAATCTTATAGCACAAGGCAAGTTGCACAGCAGCATCTACGATAGATGTATGCTGAAATGTCGATGTTGTTGATATCCAAGCAATCGTTTCTAGTTGCGTCGCAATGAAGGACCGTAGCCGGAAGTCTGCAAAATACAACCCTGGAATTGACGACGCAATCTATACTATAAGAAACATGCATTAATATTTGACTCTTGTCAGATCTTACCTGGAAGTTTTCTACCTCGGGGATTGTAATATTATTGAAGGTTACAGCGCTCGCAATTTCTCTACTCGCGTTACCACAACTCATTGTAAGTTAGGTATTGCAGACTTACCGAGCTGGATCCAGCAAATTTATCAGATAGCTCCAGTCCGTAATACGTTCATGAGAATGGAAACAAAGGCTAGACCCAAGGAAAGTAGTGACTCTAGTCTTCACATCTATTTCAATGTGTTCATTCTTGGCAGCTAATTGGGTGGCCCAATGTAATAGCTTATCTTTCTTCCAAGAGATAAGTAAGTCTTCTTTATTCGACCAGTCGTCTACTTCAAATGAGAATATTTCTACTGCATCCGATGTCGAGGGAGATGGCATAGTACCGGATGATTCCACGCCGAAAAGCAGCCACAAACAGAGCATGCCAAACGCATACACATCCATCGTCCTGGCGTCTTGTGGGCAGAAATGCCGATAATGATGTTCTGGCGCAGTCCATGGAATTGATCTAGGCATGCAGATAAAGTCTTTCTCGCCACGGAAATGCGTTGAAAAGCCAAAATCTGCGACTTTAGCAATATAAGTGCCAGGATTAACTTCAAAAATAAGTACATTTTGTGGCTTTATATCTCCATGGATTATATATAAGCACAAAGTTAGTGTAATACTCTAGTTGAGTAAACAGTTGTCCTACTGTTCAGGTGCATGTCTCGGATCGCAATACCCACATCTGCGCAGATATTGAGCTTCTCCTTGAAAGACATATTCTTCCCTTTGCCGTATCGTGCAAAGTGGTACAGATCTCCGAAATTTGTTTTCTCAAACACCAGAACCGGCCACACCTGATCGTCCTGCGGGATATCCCAACAGATTCCGATGAGCTGCACGATATGCGGATGATTTCGAACGAACGGATGACTGAGTATCACTATCTCTTGGACAGTTTCTCGAAACAGGTCTCTCTGATTAGTATGGTCGAAGCGTTTGAACGCAAAGCTTATCTTGATGTTGACGAGCGCTTGGTTGATTTGGGCTCGGCTTTGCCCAGCGAGGCCTAGTGGAGCCTGCCATGTGATTGGCAACAGGTCGATCTTCAGCCGCTGAGCAAGGCCGAGAACAGCAATAAAACCATAGTCTGAACAGGTACCTTCGGGGAAGGCAGTTGCTGCGCTTGTACCAAAGATTGTGGTACATGGGTCTGCCTCGAGTGAGTGGGTAGATGGAAGAAGTTGGACGTCTGCCATTGTGACTGCGGACACCAGGCGCGGAAATGCGTAGTAGGCTTCAGCAGTGAAGACATTACAAGATTCTGTATTTGTGCTCGGATATTTAAAAGATAGATAGGACCTGCTATCGAGCTCTAACTTTTAGCTTGAATATCTCTTTCATGTGACTTCCATGGCGGCATATGTCGGTAGTACTCAGCACCGTCGGATCCAGTTAGACCCGCTGTTATCATATCAGCCAACTGTCACAAGCATGTCGTCAAATGCGAACTACACCGCACATGTCGCGCTAGTGTTGACCGGTTCGTGGTGTTGACCGGTCAAACCAGTGTCTAGGTGGTCACATTACAGCCTGATGCATTCATCTCGTCGCTATTGACTTTTGGTCGTTCGCTTAAAGTTGTGCTAGGCTTGACACAGTGACACGTCATTGACGCTCGCCTTGCGCCACCATGTACTATTAATTTAAATTATCAGTGATTACACATAAGGGAATTCAAGTTACCCAACGCCCTCTCAATTGAGCTTGGAATTCTTAGTTCTCAAAATTTTGTGGTGAGGCTATCGCATGTATCCCAAGCACCCATAAAATCGAACGAGTAAATTCTATAGAGGAGATTGCGAGATTCTGTTCAAAACAACTACTACTTTTGCATAAAAGTTCAAACGCGAAATAGCAGCGTCGTCACTGTCTGCACCTGGCATAAAACATCCATTCATGCACACAAGTACAGCGCCGTAATATGCACTTCCCATTTGAGCCCTCAGATCCTTAGCATATTTGTTCATCAGCGTGACCCTAATGGCTTCGGGTGTTGCAGTTGGCCACTTCGAAGTGATGCTGCCTATCGATCTCCACAGTCCAATCTCTAGAAGTATGATACCTAGGCTGTAGTAGTCATACTTTACTTGAAATCGACGTGTAGTGGCGTATTCTGGATGGCGGTAATCGACGAAGCGAGCATCGTCGGGTCCCTCACTGTGCCAACTGTCGCTATCTGGGCGCGCTCTGGTAAGCCCCACTACGTATGGTTTTTCTATGATTTCGTCCGCTGAAATTCCTGGCTTGATGAAGAAAATGATGTTGTCAGAATTCAGGTTTCGGTGTAACCAACCTACCGAATGTAGGTCCGCTATACATGAGACGAGCTTGTGAGCCAGCTGTATCCGTATTTCGAGCGCAGGAACAGCCCTAGGCTTAGTATTGAGAAGTGACAGAAGCGTTCTCGGTACGTCCGTAGCGTCAGGGAATGGATACAGAAAGCCAAATGATTTCTCCATCGGGATGAAACCAATGCATTTTGGGATACAGAGTGCAGGGAGTTCCCAACTCTGGTGAAGTCCTTCGGCGACAAGCTGCATGCGTGTCGCTCTTTCTTCGACGCTCATACCCTCCCAGCGTTTGTCGTAGTGCAGAACTTCGATAAATACTTTTGTGCTGCCCTGATAAGTACCAATACGATTGGGCCCAAAACGCCCTTCGATACGCACAGTGCTCTGAGCCAGCAACGCACGGCTTCCTTCCGCGGGTAGATCGTGATCAAACTGTATCAGGAGGCGTTTGATGGCAGCTAGAGCGCTGAGACTCGAATACTGATCATCTTTTCCCGTCGGCTTTTGCAGCTCAAGTGTATGGAGGCGCTCAATGTCGTGCGTGTCTAATGCTCCCGCACGCCAAAGAAATTGTGCACGATTCCTGTTTTGTTGCGAAAGTAGCTCCCAAAGATCTTGAACAAGGTCTCGTATCTCGTAGACGGTAGATGCATCAGCCGCGATGTGTTCCTCTACGTCCACTTCCCGTGGGCTCAAATCACGTCTGCTTAGTTCCCGTTGCAACTGACCTAGCATTTTACGCGACACTGTTTGCAACTTTGCGACTTCTTTCTCTCCAATTTCTGTGTAATCGGATATAGATAACCATCTCGATTGTCCTGTTAGGTCGAATACGGCTGCCCAGGCTTTGAGCCGCTCCTTTTCAAACCACAGTTCCATCACCAGTAACCCTTCGGTAGATTCGGAAGACGCCTCTAGACGGCTGAACAAGTGTTCGAGAGCCTCTATCATAGGCTCTAAGTGTGATTTAGCACACAAGAAGTTGAGTGCTTTGCACAACGCTGGAGATGTCAATCTCTCTTCTGCGTGGACCACAAGCATATTCATTGAGAGATCGACCAGATCTCCCGCGTATGACGAAACTGGCTCGCCTAACAAGACTCTGAGCCATTCCCTCACCGACGGTTTGAGTTCACGTCCGTTGTGGAAGCCTTCGTCCTCTATGCGTGGGTGGATACCTGGGGAATGTCTCCGTTGTCTGAACCGAGTGATACCGTCAGGGCCGTGCTTCATATACGTGACAACCTCTGCGATCATGCAACCAAATGCCCACATGTCTATGCTGCGTCCGACCTTTTGAGGACGAAAGTTCATGTCCGTACACTCGGGTGCACGGTAGCCAGGCGCCCCGCTCTTCCATTCGGTCCTAGACCCATCTTCCACCGGCTTGATCTTCGACAATCCAAAGTCAGCAAGCAGAAATGTCTTGGAATTGACGAGGATATTCTGGGGTCGGAAGTCATGGTGATATCCAACTCGCTCAAGCTGAATGCCGTGAGTTTCAACGTCGAGCTTTAGATTATGAACGCAGGCCAAAGCAGAAGCAAGCCCTTGTAGAGCAGCAAAAAAGGTACGGTCGTGGATGAAATCTCCAAAGCGATCGGGCCGCTTCATGAATTCTTCTAGGTTCATGTCGACATGAGGAAACAGAATATAGCACTCATCCCGATGGGCATAACTTCCCAGCATTTGGATGATATTCCGGTGTTTCAGACGGCCCAACTCTCTTAAGCATCTCCTTTCGTTTGCGAGCATCCGATCTCTTGACTCCTTGGTCAACTCTCGAGGCAGTTTGAAGCGTTTTCGGACAATGTTGACAACGGTTTGAGTGAAATTGTTGTTGCCGAACTTTTTTTCGATGATCTGTAAATCCGGAATGAACTGGCCGTTTTCTGCAGCTTGCGTGGCCGCCGATGCTGTGAGCGTTTGCTGAAACGAATCCACGGCGGTCAGTAACACTTCTCCAAATGTACCTTCGCCTATGCTTTCTTCGTGTAGGTAGGGGAATATGCGCTCGTTCTCGATAATTCCATGGTGTAGTTGCAGGTCGGAGTCGAGGGTGAATGGAAGAAAATGCCATTGCCATTCTAGTGCGAATGATTCACCAAACTCAGGTACTATACGCTGAGCGAGATCTTTCTCAAGCGGTAATCGATTATCGGAGACTCTTTGCTCAATGAATTTGGTAATGTATTCCTCCCTATGGTTCCAGAGAAGGATCGCAAATATTTGCCGCCTCCCGCTGTAAATAGTTGAGCTAACGTCGAGTCTGGCGCCTTCATCTAGGACGAACTCTGCTACGACCGCAGCAATGTCCTCCTTTTCAAATAACGAGTTGATCACATGACTACTAAAAAAGGGTTTATTATCGAAAGTAACTCGCCTGCTGCGCTGAAGCCTACTCCAAAGGCTATCTCTTGCGGCACGCATGGCAGGCGATAGTGATAGGCAACTGTAGCAAACAACGAAGAAAAAATGATGGTGCCGGCGACTTAAACATGCCCTTTCTCAACCTAAGATTGCAGCTGTCCAATGAAACCCTGACACCTTGTCATGCATCGCTTCCCACCACTCAACACTCAGCCCAAGTAACACAGTCCGCACCAAGTCTTGATTGCAAACAACGCAGGCTACAATCCAGAACTGAGGGGGAATTATGCAGTTGACTATCCATGTCTTAATCCGGATTGTAGGTGACGGTTTCAATTTCAGCCTCAACTTGGGTCAGTCGTTGTTCACTCTCCAACTCTGGTCTTCTTACATCGGTTAATTGCCTCCCTGCAAAAATCTTGACTTCGCTATCCGTATACTACGCAAAAGTATCAGCTATGCAGTTATGTTTGCGTAGAGAATGGTCATTACGCTCATGCGCCAGTTGGTGGCAAATAAGTTGTCCAGTAGATCAGTTAACTTGTGTTCGAGGAGATACTTTTTTTGTATGACGGTTTCGGCGTCCATCATACCAATCTCGCGCTATAAAACTGTATGTTCAGAATATGTGAAGGACACAATGCTATCATCGGTTCTTGTTTCATCGGATATATCGACCAATCCAGAATGAGGCAATCAGGCAAATGAAGCGACAAGGCAAAACGAGGCAACGAAGCTGGATGAGGCAGTATTGGGGATGCATTCTTGCCTTGCTTACGTGGACCACTCAAATTTGCGTGCGCTTCTCGGCGAAGATTTTATTATGCATTAGAGCGACTCCCTACTGACTTCTTTCGTGTGCTCTGCCTCCGTCATGCGGACTCAAGCAGCTGTTTCTAACAGCTACGAAACCTTCTGGAACCGACTCAATCGACAAGCACAAGATCTTTTTGTCGAGAACAAGACGCATTCTATCGTTGAATGCTTGCACTATCATAATAATAGCGATGAAGAATCTGTTACCGATGCTACGATTAAATCGAAGCGCCAGACTTGCTTATACACGTCATTTAGCGATATTAACACCCTAAACTTGGCTTTGAACGCAAGTGGTCACGCTCGTGTATGTATTGAGTTTTATTATACTAACATGCTACTTAGAGCATATCTGCGCCAAAAAGAACTCATCTATTGTATGTCATCAAATCACATTCGAGGCCATCCAAGGCGTCTGCTTAACTCTAACAGTTTCATCTCTCAAACTACATCATGGAGTCGCTTGAGAATAACTCCAGACATGTTCAATAGATTAGTGCAATTTTGCAACGTATTGGAGGAATTTTCAACCTATGTCCTCCGTTTTGGGAGAAAAGTTCGAGATTCTCCTGAGACGAGCATTGCAAGCCATCTACGTCTGCACACGAGTGGAGGTTTATTTGTTGGATACGGTCAGTATATGTTCATCGCCTACTTTGGTCTTTTCTAACAGGGTTTGGTACGTAGAGATATGTTACAACATAAAACACTTCGAGCTGCACGGCAGAGAGCTCAAAGATCCCTGGTCGTGCCGGCATGCCGCATTCTATCAGCGTTATTCCTTCAGCCAGCAATCATCCACTTGGATCATCATTCAAGGGCCATCGAAGATCAAGTCGTTCATTGAACAATCGGTTCCAGCTCAGGCTTCAGACTTGTCAACCTTACATGAGCATCCGCTTTATATGCACATTCAAATAATCAGAATGCTAGAGCGGAATTGGACAAGCTACTTAATTACACTAGAAGAACAGCGTCGTAAGACGGTAGGTACTAACACTCTTCAACCGGATACATACATTCCACTGTTTTATCTCTAGCTAACGTGTATAACGTAGAACGAGAAGATCCTATTCCTCGGCCCCTGTCAACCATCGGTTGACCTGCAAGATGTCCACAATATTCATAATATCCAAGCTAAGCTACGGACAGCAATCACGATAATCGAAGGAACAGCAAGCGTAATCAACACAGTCGTCAACCTATGTAATATTCTACAGGATCATGAAAATCAAATTTCACCGCCAGCCTTTTCAAGTCTGGTGAATGTAGAACTGAAACAGCTTCTGAGCACCTTTCAGTGCCACATGCGCACTGCATCTAAGATCCTTCAATTTTCAGAGGATGATAAAGTTATGGTGTGTTAGCTACCCAATCCTAGTCTATCTTACTAATACCAATCGACACCAGATTCTCACGATTATTGCTCACCGTCACGACGATGCCATTCGAGAGCATGCAGGTTCTCTTGACTCATTCACGGCAAGAGCTTCAGTTCAAAGTGAGCGCAGAACAGAGATTGCCAGTAAAGCGCTGTTGGAATCAAGTATTTTACGGATAGCAACATTGATAACTGTCTTCTACCTTCCCTTCAATCTCACAGCAGCACTTTTCAATACCAACCTGATAATATTCCAAGAGAATGGGTCATTAAAGGTACAGAGATCAATATGGGTATTTATAGTCACGACAATGATTGTATCGGGAGGGACTGGGATAGTCTTTTGGGGTTGGAGAAGGAAGGAGAGGGTGAGGAGAAGCGAGAAATCGATTCTTTGAGGTTGGATATTGGCGGCAGTTCATGCTTAACATTCTAATGTACAACCTGACCCAGTTTGGGAGAACCATGTTGAGCAATGAGATTACACTACATGCTAGTCTTGTTAAGCCTGTAATTAGAAAAGCAGTTGTAGTGTGGGAAGAAGTCTTATTGCCTGTGCATGGTGGTGCAAGGAGAGCGTGAACGACGTGTCAGGCCAAGCACAGCCTCCACCGAATAGTAAAGAGATAAGTAATAAAGCGGTGAAGGAATCGGGCTGACATACGAACACCCAAAGGCTAGTTTGACCGGTCAACACCATGTACCAGTCAGTATTGGTGCAACATGTGCAATGTATGTTAGTTGGATCACTGTAAAACTCGCTTCCATTGATCATATGCATGGCCGAGGCTAATACTTTTAGTTCTTCTTCCTACCGGCAATGTTTGTTTCAGTAAGGTCTCATGATTCGTTCGACTATGCGCATATTATTTATAGCTGCTAATTATGCTATCTGGAGAGAGCCTGTTTGGCATGAACGTCGATTTATTGAAAGACGATCCCGATTGGTGTTGGTTTGTCCTTGTTGGAGGGGCACTATTGGTAACCAATATTGGGATATGGATTGTATTTAAACATATTCCTGTTCGTTCCATCGCCTAAACTACAGCACTCCTTTTACTTACTAACATACAGTACAGAATATCGGACTCTGGGTTGAGTGTGAAGCGAAGAAACGTTTGCAAAAGATAGATCGAAGACAAATCCAAAGAGACATCGAGAACTGCTAAACGAGGAGAACAGGTTGTCTTTCCTTCTTCTCATATCATGGTTGGCTTTGGATGGTTAACAGTGTCATATCTATAAGGCTCAGGAAAGAGGTCACAAGGCTGGCAGACTCGAGTTAGGTCATAGGGAACAACGAACAGGAAACGATATGGGTAAAGTTTTGCCGTAGTCTCTAAAATGTACAGGAGCAGGGCTTTTAATTTTTTGGGCGAAAAAGAAAATGAAAGGTGGGTGATGGTGGACACAAGACTGGTAGAGAGTGAGGCTTAGGTTTCTATGTCGATGTTAGGCAATAGCGTTGATTAGGTATAGCTTGGCCGGGCTCTAGCCACTCAGTGGCATTTGGCCGTGACGTGGAGACCTCGGCATGTTCCTGACAACCGCGCCACGATAAGGTCAACGATAAGGTCAACGCGTCGCAAACATCTCCCCCAACAATGGCCCAATACCGGCAAATCAAACAAATATCACAACTCTATCCAGAATCCTCTTCAATGTTGTACAGATGTCATTTCTTGACAGGTTGAATGAATAAACAGAAGATGATCGTTTGAAGAGCGGAAAGATGATGCAATGAAAGCAACTACTGTGTGGAATTGTATGCATTTTAGCTGAATGTATGTTGATTGATATCTTGACTATATGGTGGAGTTGGGGCAGACCTTCGAAAATCTAACGTTTAGCAAATCTGTATCAAGGTGAGATGCAGGGCTCTGCGGCGGGCACTAAAATGGAACCTACAAAAACAAAATAGGGCCCTAAAAGCTCTCCCGAGTGTGGCAGTTTTGGTTTAGCATTTGCCCCACTTTAGACGAGAGCCACTGAATGATGCCGTACGGAGCTTCGTGCATATGATATTCCGAACGTCTAGACACAGCCTTAGTAATGCACGTGTACCTCAGATGTCAGAACCGTGACTGAGGCAAAACCAAGCGCTCGGGTTATCATAAAATCCGAGCTGGTTTGGACGCAGGATAGACAGTCCTGGCATCAAACTACAGTTAGCTTTCGCATACAATTCCACTGTGCAGTCTAATGTACGACTGTCCCTACTACCATAGCTTTCGTCACCCAAAGACATACCATTACCTCGCCTTCCGACCTGAAGTCTCCAAGCCACTCATGCTGTTCGTTGCAGCCTCTTACTTGAAATACCGTCTGACTTCACCAGCAACAGAGAATCATTCGCTTCTAGCACAAACAAGGTCAGGGCAGGAGCGGGTCGGCCGTTCTCTCTGCTAGCGTCTACGAGGTGTTCATGCACGTCTTAAGATGCACATATTCACCTTCTGCGACCGCTGCATGCCAGCCTACCGCGCCACACTCTGGGCTGTGCAATCAACCGTACCCAAAAAGTGGATCCCACTGCGAGCAACTCGATGAACCACGGTTTAACTACGCAACCGAGAGCACACCCCGAGGTAAGCCTGTTTTCGGTTGGAAAAATCGATATCGCTGTATAAATACGGTCGGCATTTGAAAGGCGGCGGTGCACTTTTGCTCGGAACAAATTGGACTCTGGACCTCACGGAGAATCAAGTAAAACAACGGGATGTGTCTGTATTAAAAGATTCTACGGAAGGAATCGGCACGCCGTTCACCATACTAATCAACGGGATGAGCCCCTGAGAGTTCATATTATGCCCAGTCCAATGATTGCAGTACAAGACTGAGGCCCTGGATGAATATGAGTCTCAACGCATTTTCTCGTATCAATATACCACCTTCAGTTCTGCTAATGCAGTTATGCAAATATATTTGGTGCAATGCTTTTGTAACAGTTGACACGTTAAGGGAACAATCTGATTCATTTTATCTACAGTTACTTCTAGCTTGATAAACCACTTGAATAAAATTGGCATGAAATTCCCGGCACTACGGTATGCCAATGTGGAGGTTAGAGCACTTCCAATCTTTAAGTGAACTGCGTAAAAAACTCCCATGAATTGCCTGGTGCAAAGGGCGTACTCGAACCCGAATTTACTTGCGACGGGTTATGATCGCCTTTATGAATGACCCAGGTTAACGGATACCCCGCCTTACATCCCTGATACACCGTCTTGACCGAACTGCCACCGTTGGGCTGAGGCTCGGATGCTGGTTTCGTGCATCCGTTGTTGGCAACGAATTTGTCGCGCAGCTGACGGCCCATCGAGACATTAAGGACCGAGTCAGCAGTACCGTGCTGGCCGTAGAAAGCGACGGGCTTAGTACCACCAGAGCACCCGCTCAGCTGTGCACCTGAGATGACGGCGACAGCGCGGATCATCTCAGGGCGGGCGCAGGCAAGTGCATAAGACATGGCGCCTCCATAGCTGAAACCAGTAGAAAATCGCAGATCAGTGTTAATGCAGAGGTCTGGCTCTATGGTCTTGACAAGTTGATCAAAGAACGTAACATCTTCTCCGCCTTGGTTGCCCCAGCCTTGGTTGAGTCCATCTGGAACAACAAAAATGGCAGTGTTGTTGGCAATAGCTTTGAGGCCGTAGAAGGGAAGTGCGCCTCCACGGTTAGGATCTTCTCCGTTGACGATTTTCTGAGCACTGCCGCCCAATTGGTGCCAGGTAAAGATAAGACGATACGGTTTGTTTTGGTCGTAGTTGTCTGGGATGTTCAGGAAATAGTTCCGGTTTTTTCCATTCACCTGCATCGAGTACTGCTTGCTTGTGAGGGTTTTGGCTTTCCCACATCCAGCTGAGTTCGCGCTGAAAACGGTCGGCACTGAGGCCAGAAACAGGCATACGGAGTTGAGTAAACCGCGCATAGTGATTCAAAAAGAATGTGAAGCTGTTGAAAGACACAATGCCTAAAGACAATGATGTTGTCCGAGATATATATTCGAAATCTGATGATGTTCACAATAACATGTTCCGGACGCACATTACCGCCCTTCTCTTGCTCACCTACACAGCTTACCGATATTCTCATCCGAGTCCACAATGTTAATTGAGGTTGAAGCAAGCTAATCATGATTGGAGGTGATTCCATGCCTTGTAAATTCGCTTGTGACCATTATAAGCGGCGGCAGTACTAATTACCCGCACCCTACGCTAACATCTTTCACAGGAACACATATCCAATGAAACGGCGTCCTGCCTTGGCCGTCATCTGCACCCCGGATTGATATATCCGCCACATGATTAACATTGTATAGGGTTTCTCTGATCTATTTGGGGATTCTGTCAGAGAATCCTGTTTCTGCAAATCAAACATCTGAGCTGTCGCCAAGTGCGTTCCAAGAGTGCATTTGACAGACTTGGCTTTTCTTCTCAGCGGCTTCGGCTGTCGGCATAGTCGGAAACTTGAATCCGCTTCTCAATGTTCATCAGAGTTGGCAACAATCTAGTAACTTGCAAGTTAAAACCATTCTCTGTATGCCAAGACCAATTCAATCAAGGCAAGTTGTACTATAGCAAAAAGCTAATCAAGTCAAGATGAGAACGAATTTCTGCTTGACTTGATTGGATACTTGATTCATTTTAGTAAGGTTTTTGGGCTCGCAGTAGCAGTGATCTTACGATAGTTTTCTGGTGTTGAGTTTCGGTTAGTCAGCTCCGGCAGTAACGTTAACCCCAGCTACCTCAGCTTCGCGTACTTCGACGTGTAAACAGCCCAACTTACTGACTACTTTCCTGCCTCTCGCCGCTAATATGCCCCCTAGAGGCGCCAAATGCGCCGCTAATACCGCCGACAGCACCGTTGAATAGCCCACAAAGCGCGCTAAAGCCACCGCTCGAGGCACTAAGAGCCAGCCGATCGAGCTCGACGATACACAGCGCACCTCACCATCAACACTATGGGGCCCTCAAAACGAGCCCGATCGAGCTATAATGAAGGCGAATTATCTCTTGCTATCTCAGATATCTAACAAAAATAAATTGAGACTGTACGGAGAGCTACGGCAGTGTATAAAGTTCCTGAATTGACGCTAAGAGATCGACGCACTAGGAAGTCTGCACGACGCGATTGTTCTACACATTATCGACCTGGACCTATGCGGGTTTTCCCCCGGCTTGATGGGGTACGAGATATGGCCAATTAATTGCCTCTGCGCGCCCTGCCGGCCAGGTTGGGATCAGATGGCCGAAAACTTTATAAAAACGATCCCCTGAGCTTAAGACGCGATTTAATCGAGATAACGATTATCAGCGAGCTTTCTGTGAGGATCCTGAGCTGTCAGCCTATGATTTGGCCTTAACTAGCTATCCGATCATGTCGCGTTGCCCGGCGATAATGGGGCGGATGCTGGACCAAATAGTTTTACACCGGGGGATGTTTGGAGGTTTTTCTCGCAGTTTCAATGAGCCTGGCAGGAAGAAAGCTACTTACGAAAGTAAAAAAATGTGTAGACAGGGATTAGGGATGTTGCTGTAATTGATATTATGAGGCCGCAATAACGCGGTGGTCAAAGGTCGGTGGGAAGGCTCTTTGACCAATGCTGGGAAGTATACTACATATAATGGGTGGGATCGAGACGTCAAAATCGGCATCAAAGCTTGATTCAATTTACAGATTGCAACATTTTACTCTATAGTGATCGAAAAGTAGCTCAAAACGCCATTTTATTCTTGTGTAGCGGCAAATTAGCTTATTCCCTCTCTCCAACAAACGTAATTTAGCTTCTGGTGGTATCTACGCCGGTAGATTCGGCCACCTATCAAGAACCATCTCTGTGCCTGTCAGTGTAAAATTCAATGTCGCCTGTACTGGCTCATCGAGCAGAATCTGGTAATTTCCAGGATAAAGAACCGTATTCCCCTTCTCATCATGACGTGCCACATTACCCAACGTCCATTCAAGCAAGGCATCTGCAGTACGGCCTGGCGCAATATCACGGATGCGATGGTACGCCGCGAGTGTTTTAAGGGGATAAGGTTTCGGGCCATTAGTGCTCTTGATGAATACCAGAGCCACAAAGTCAGAGGTACGGTTGGCCGCGTTGCTAACTTTAATGGAGAGAGGTGGAAGCGCGCATGTATCTGGGAAGTCATCGAGGCAGTCCTCAAGTAAGTGTTGGATGGAGAGGCTTGGTGTGAAAGAGTCGAATGAGGCGTTGAAAGATGTGTAGTGTAGGCCGTACCCAAATGATTGGACCGGCGTAGGATACCATCTGTATGTACGGCCTGGGTTGGATCCCCATGGCCTGAGGCCCATGTCTGTCATTGGCAGATTTGTATAGTTGATTGGGTACTGAGTGAGGGGGAGTCGACCTGCGACCGCTTTCGTACCAGAAATGATATCCATGACCGCAGAACCTCCGTCTTGGCCTGGCCAACTGGCCCAGAGAATGGAGTTGACACCCCTGTGGACAAGAAGAGGAGTATTGTCGAGCATGTCGCCCATCTGGATGATCACCAGAGGCTTACCTAAGGCACTAAGCTTATGAATAAGAGTGACTTGTGCCTCTGGCCATGACAGACTGATTCTATCCAAACCTTCAGCCGCGGCTGACGTATCCTGGCCTCCAAAATAGAGGATATGATCCGACCCATTTGCGGCCACGAGCGCATTTGTCGTCCATGTATCGCTTGCCGTGTTCCTCTGAAGGATGGGCCCTGTGCTAGTCTTGACAGAAAGTCCAAGATGTTGAGCAGCGTGCACCGGTGAGTGCAGAAATGGAGCCGGGCCGCTGTAACCGCCTTGAAGCTTGCTCGAGTCATTAGCCCAGAATCCTATCATGGCTACTTTTGCGCCAGGCCTCAGAGAAAGCGGTAGAGTCTTGTCATTCTTCAGCATCACAATTCCATCCGAAGCCGCTTGTCGTGCTAGCTGGTGTGCTGCTTTGGTATTAACATCAGCGGCGCCTAGTTTGCCGTACACTGCTGCTGAGCCATCAAAGTAGCCTGCGCGGACGAGACCGTAATACAAACGGTTCAAGGCCCTATCTACAGTAGTCTCGTTTAGCGCGCCACTGTCCCAGGCACCTGGGATATCCGAAGATCCAGAATACTCGCAGCTGCTGTCCATGCCGGCGTTGAATGTCAGCGCGGTACCCGCAGCATTCGAGGACGCATAGTGGTGGTTTTGAGATACGTCTAGTACAGCCTCACAATCGCTGGTAATATAATTGTTTCCATCCCACTTCCAGTGGTCTCGAAGAATTGATCCTATCAGGAACGTATTTGCACATGCAGGGACGCCGTTGACGCTATTGTATGAACACATAAATGATCCCACCTTAGAATCTCTTGCACATTGCTGGAACGGCTGAAGGTAGTACTCAGCTAGATCTTGTTGTGTGATCTCTGCGTTGAAATTGTGTCTGGTGATACCCTTCCAATCTTCAAGGTCGTTTGCGGCGAAGTGCTTGCATGTGGCGATAATGCGTCGCTCCTTGAGATCATCGCCTTCGAGTCCTAAAATCAAGCTTTTAACATAGCCCTTAATCCTGGTTGTATCCTCGCCAGGTGTTTCTGAGCCACGACCCCAGCGAGGGTCTTTGAAAGGGTTTATATTCGGTGTCCAGAAGTCGAACGGGGCTTTTCCACCGTTACCAAAAGCCCTTGCTTCGGTCCCAATCACCGTCGCAACCTTGTGAATAAGGTCGTCGTCGAAAGCAGCTGACATGAGTAGTGGCATTGGGAAAGATGTCGCCGTTTTGAATTCACCGGAGAAACTGACCCCGGGAGCCCCAGCCACGCCATGAAGAGCTTCACCCCACCAGTTGTAAGCTGGAAGTCCGAGACGCGGGACGCCAGGAGACTTGCTATGGGGCATTTAGTTGCTGATGTAGCGATTGCTCTTCAGTACGTACCTGACCAGGTTTGCAAGCTTCTCCTGTTGGCGCATTGCTGCAACGAGTGCAGCAGCGCGTTCTGATGGGTCTGCGTCTACATCGCAGATTTTATTCGATTTCAAAGGCCCACTGATGCAGTCCGGGCCCACAGCACCAATTGCTAAAGGTATCAGAGACGCAACTATTACCAAGCTGGTTGCTGAAAACAAGACCATTTTGAAGAGGGAGTGCAACAAAGGCAATAGAATGTTGTCGTGTTCGAAGACATGTAAAAGACTTAAATCTTGCTTCCGTGCTGCAAGATTTATAAAGCGATGAACTTTCATTTTGGGAGTCAACCACCATCCATTAGTAGAATCATGAAAGGACTCCGTTTCCGTTCAGAAGTTACTAAGCGAGGTATGGTACTCTCATACCCGAGGCCGACGACTAAGACAGATACAATATTTTGATGGGTCGGGCGGCATTGTTGAACTGTGCTCTTAATTTAGGTTGATCGTCCCGCTCTGCCCGTTCGAGATCTTAACTGGGTAAATTACTTGTAGACTAACTTGACCAAGAATATGGCTGCATAGAGCGGGGTAATTTAAATAGTTCAACCCCTGATTACGTTTCGGAAAGGTATTACGGGAATTGCTTCGATGCTGGCCAGCTTCATTTGTTCGGATGGCGGCGCTCATTGCCTTACAGAGTAATTGGGGCTAATTGCAACTGCGGATACCAATGAGACATTTGACTCGTTGGTTTATGACCTAAATCCCAGCACGAAAGTATGAAGAAACCCACCTATACTAACTAAATCCATATTCTTGTACGATGACCCCTCCAGATGCTTTCTCACGTCACAAGTAATTCATGCGTATCAAAAATAATGCTCGTCTAGCCCATTTTGATTTCATTATTCCCGTTTATCTTTTTTTTCCTTGTCATCACTTGACCGGAGTCTTTAGCACCTTATCTAACTGTACTACTATGATCGAGAATGGTGTGTACCCATGTTATCAAAGGTTTCCCCCCCATAAATTGATAACCGGTTGGGATATATCTTGGAAATTTGGATATCCCTGGAATAAACTGCGCCAGCAGGTGTTCCATGCTCTTCCCACTTATTTATATCGCCTCCAGATGAATTCGTGTACACCTGTGCTCTGTCAGCATCTGAGACGACGATCGTGCCGTTTGGACCGCCCAAAGAACTCCATGCTACGTAATGACTAGCATTAGGTGCTGTCAAGTTGTTGATGACAATAGGGCGACCTTGCTCTTTGGCGAATTCGAGAGGCGAGTCTGCCATTACGTAGTAGACTGGATAGCTGACGCCATGGGAAGACGAATTACCGATGGGCAGTTCATGGACTAGAATCCACTTTCTTAGAGGCGTTATATATTCCACAACAGTCATTCCTGGGCGGGCCAGACATTCCTCATAAGCTACACCAAAAGTGTGGCCAGCTATCCCCTTGCCCCCACTTGTGGTCTGGCTTCTATTTACGACTATGTACATTTCGCCTCAAGAAGTGACGTATCCGCCTGTGTTCTTGTTCCTCAAATTACCGTTCCGGTCTGTATGCCGTACATGAAGTCTTGTTTTTCGTTGCCATTGTGTTAAGGCTCGTAGAGGCGCTTTGTCTCGTGTGTTGCGGCTGTAATACCTTCAGTCTCCCCCTAGTGTTCATTCCACGTTTATGCTAGCTTGCCCTCGTGCCCTCAGGGCTTGAAATATATTCTCTGAGTTTTGTTGTTCTTTGGTATTCTGAAGCTGCCTACTAGGTTCCTATGTGGCCGTGTTTTGTGGTGTGACCTGCCGCCGAACGTAGCAGTGGCAGCATTTCGCCGTGACGTAGCTCCACGAGAGCAATGCTCCACTTCGGCGTGCTATCGAGTCTAATGAGCATGAGAGCTCTAGTGCGAATCTCCTCAGACCTTGCCGGATGTGTCGAAAGGGGCACCACTCCCTTCGACACGGGGTAGGAGTGACAGTGGACGAGGCTGTTTGTTAATCTGCAGTGTTGTGTGGCACCGATAGTAGCATGCCGGGTGTCTGTGAAGTGATGCCGTTCGGTCGAGGGCTCGTCGAGGTGGGACGCTGCAAACTTTGTCGTTTGGCGATGGGCTGACCAGAAAACCCATCAGTGACTGTTGTACTGTGTGCTGTGGCTGTGTAAGGGGGTTTGGGCTCCGTCGTCGCTCTCGTGTTGCTGTGTCGCGGCTAGATGGCTGTTGCTGTGTTCAACGAACGTGTCATGTTGTGTAGCTTGCTCGCAAATTTTCTCGGTCTGTCTGTGCCGCGGCCGCAACGATGGCTCTTGCGAGACCAAGGAAATGCCGCTTGAATGTACACTCTGGTTTCTGCAAAGGCGCTTCAGAGGCATTCGTTAGGCAATTAAAGTCTATTTTTATAAGTTAATCAATAAATATAGAAGAGGCTGCAAAGGTGTTGCAGTAGATATAGCTAATAATAGTAGCTTTAACATAGTTACAAAAAGAAATACAGAAGCGCTTGCTAAGTAGTAGGGATTTATATTTAGGCATTTCTTATTATAATTAATATTTTTTAACTAACTTAAAAAGTGCATAGCATTATAGACTACTATAAACTTTAGGCTAACATCTTTCTTTCTCTCTTAATTACTCTTACTTTTAGGAAATTCTACTTATTTTATAAAGTATTAGAACTTTTTCTTAACTTTCTACTTTTTTTATAGCTTTTTAACCTTCTACTAGTTGTTTTTAAGATCTATCAGCTCTTTAGCTAGTAGCTTTTTAATAGTTATAATAATAGAGTATTATAGTTACTTATAGAATCTAATCTTATTTAAGTACGATTTAAGTAAGATAGTATAGAATAGTTAAATAATTTTTAAAAACTATTAAATATTTTATATTCTAGTTTAATTATAGTATATTAGATTATTTCTTAGAGTTCTTTACTTTCTAGAGTAAGATCTAAAACTAGTATTTAGTATTTATAAAAAAGCTATATACTTATATCTAGCTTATCTATTATAATAAAGTTAAAGTTAGATCCCAAAACTCGGGGGGCATAAGACTTGTTGTGTTGTCAAGCTAGGAGCTAAGACTAAGTAACGAACCTAAATAGTCATACAACATGGGTCGCATGATCACTGTCTTCATCGTCTATCTTGACAAAGATAACTTATAACTATTCTTATAAGTGATGAATAACAGTCAAATGCCTAATGGAAGCTCATTCTACTAGACGGATAAACAGTTGGTTTTCGGGGCTTAATCCCCTAATTGCTGACACTAGCGCTAAAACTAGAGACACGGAACATCGCAGGTCCACCGGAGAATGCCTCTGTGCCAACTTGGAAAACTAATTGAAAACATTAGCATGCTCACAAAAAAAAGTTAGGTGTACAAGTAAGGGGTTATTATACCGATTAAATTCTGATTGTTTTGAGGGAATCCTTGGTTTTGGGCCAGATAATTAAAGAAATTCTTGATATCGGCATTGAAACTATTGTAAGTTGTCCCCTGAGGTGGCAGGAAACTATAAACCTTCATGGACCCATTAAAGCCATAATAGAGATCGAATCTGTAACCGTTGATTGTAACCGAGGCAATAGGTGAACCAGATTGAGAGATCGGGTAGATATTTCCAAGCCTAGCAATCCTGAATAATGTGATCAGCATTGATACAAGGTAATATGACGTAGTTCATCACCTACCAAACCATAAGTTCGTAGTCACCGCTGCTATTGACATGGTTTGGGTCGGTTGCGGTGAAAATATCATACGCAACATTGGCTCGAACATTAGTCGTGTTATAAGACCACTGGATACTCGTGGGCATGCTTCTGACTCTCTGTACGGTGATTCCTTTGGTGAGCTGGCGGCCCGCATAAACGTAGCTCTTGACATTATCTTGTGCACCCTGCCACACCCAATCACTACTCCAAGCAATGCCATTCCCTGCTGGCCCATCGTAATAGGTACATTGAGAGCCAGACGACGCCGAATCCTTGCCCCACAAGTTGTTCAGAATTTCGTAGCCATTGGCGGCATGGTAGGCATATTGTGAACACAAGCTAACGCGTTGCTGCCTTCTGGTCACTTCATTCACTGTTGGTGTTCCTCTCTGCTCGATTGCTATTCGCAAATGTCAGATTTCGTCTACTGGAGACCTCCGAAACAGGAGAGGCAATGCGTACGCTGAGAGGCAGGAACTGCAAACGCAGTCGATAGTAAGCCAAGTAGGACTCGTATGGAGGCCTTCATAGTGTTCGATTTCAATGATTCGAATGTAGAGCAGATTCCGACTCTTATGGATTAATTCGCAGGCGGATCCGTATCCCTTTTATGCTACCGCTGATCTTAAAACCCAATAGAAATTATCACTTGTATACTAGTATGTAAATTCCGTCCAGATTAACCGAATTGCAAGCCTGTGTAACTTGCAAGGGCATAGATTGACGCCCATAACCCGAGGCGGTGGTAATGTAATCATGAAGAATTCATATTAATCCGGGTCATCGGTAGCTGTGTGCCAGGTTTTGAGTCCTTTTATTCTTAGCTCTTTTGACTAATTTATATTTTCCAATGTCTCCACATTTGGGAGGCACACCGAGAGACTAGGGAACCCGGCAAAGCGATCCGTTTGAGGACCTGCATCAATAATTGGCGGAGCAATGGACTAGTCTAACTAGCATATATAGCGAAGTACAATCAACAAACGAGTAAATTGCTGCCATATTTTCCACGTTAATATGTTCGAAGGTCTCGCTTCTTGAATTGCGGGGTCAACCAACAAAGCATCGACATCGGGATGAGATGTCGGTAGTTACTCTGAGTATGTAAACATGCATTCGTGTCAAGTCCGGTTCATGAGCTAGCATCCATCGCGGTTATTCCACTATAGCATAGAAGACTAGCACAAGAAACTTGTCTAGCAAATTACGCTAATAATATTGCAAAAGGCATCAAACGTTATTGCAGCTTTGCTAACTGTCTCTTCACATGCGTCGCTTATTTGTACATATCACGGACAGGGTCGGGTGTCATTCTTCGTTTTACATAGATTCGTGTATTTACCAAATCCAGCATCAGAACAAGGAGGTGGCTGATTTACTTTATGCCGAAAGCATAACTAGCATATTTTGTGGATCGTATGGTTTCCAAAACAAATGGCTGAGAGCGGGAGTTCGACCGCCGGTTAAATGTAACATAAACTAGACTTTCTACGAGCATTCCATTAATGTAGGCATCTTGTATTCCAAAAAGCTCGATGCGACGCCGAGTTCAGAACATCACTCTACAATCACCCGATTCCATGGTGGGGGCCTTGTTTCCGATTCCAGTCTTTTCGTCCCATCATTCGCTCCCTGGATATTGCAACGTGCTGAGCGGCACTCTGCTGTTATCGTCTCTCCAATCTACCAGCTGATACCTGAATCCTGCGTCCGAGATACGCTTGATGATATTGAGGACATTTGGGCGTTGCCTTCTAACCTCCAGCAAGAAGCTAGTCTCGCCATTGATATCACTCGAATTATGACCACTGGAGATAGTGCTGGTGGATACCTCAGCCTCCAGCTTGGGCTGAGTCACCCCGACCAGATCCGGGCTGTCACAGCCAGCTATCCTTCAATCGATGTGGAACATCCTCGTTTCTTTGAACCGTCGACGAAATGTGTTCTCGGTATGCCCTGGTTTCCAAAGGAAACTCTTGCAGAACACGTTTCCAATCTTCGAGCAACAGAGATGACGGGATCCAGGAAAGTCGTCGTACCCGCCGACCCGAATTTGGAGTGTGCCTGACTCATGTGGCCTATTGGCCAGAACGGGTTGACTAATGAATCAGATTACATCTATGGCATTCAGCAAGTTTTGGCCTTCAACTAGGCAACACTACACGAAAGTCAGCCAAGTCACAATACAGCCTTTGCGAGCTCGAAGGTCAATTTAGTGACTGGATGCTTAAAACACATGTCATAGAGAGCCAGTTGCATATTTTCACTCGTCAACAGAAATCTGGAGAAAATTGGCATATTAATAGGTCCTCCGTGGTCTCAAGTCAATCGAGATTCCGGAAAACTTTCAGCATAGAAAGAAGACAAGAGCCATTGTGCAAACTTTCTTCTTGTAGTCAAGGGTCTATCGGTCTTTTTTCTGGGGACATTTGCTCAGCTCATGGTTTCTTTGGAGCACTTAATCAACACAAGACTGTTGAAGTTTCTGTCGGCCTTGATCGCCGTGAATTCCTCAATGACGACAACATTGGTTCTGACCTGAGGCAACTGATCCAACAACTATATAACGATCATCCTCTAAAAATAAAGATTGATCTCGATTTAATGAACTGGTCGATGATGGATCTGGCTTAAGGGAACTTGCGGGACAATTGGAAAAGCTCGCAAACATAATATTATCGTCCTAAACTTGGGAATTACTACGTATTTGAAGGTGACTATCATTTCTGGGTTCAGCGGCCTGATTACACACTTGATACATACCCTCAGGGGGTGCAAATAAGTAGGATGGTAGATTCATTGGTTGAATACGTGATGAAGGGAACCCCTTTTCTTCCTGGCAGGGAAGTAGAAACTATGGTCATCATTAGTGGATACCAGCAAGCGGAAGAGAATGAAAGATTCAATTTAGCGTATGTTTGGCAACGAGTGCACCGTCCAGATGACTTTGTTCAGCTACCAATTTGATCTATTTATAATGCGTCACACAAGGAGTGGGCTACAAACACGTGATCATCTTGAGCGAAAGCTACAGACATGTTCCTTTTGCTATTTTGATTATCTTATTCTCGCAAAGTCTGGGGTACTGTAGTTTACTGTATACTAAAAATACAGAACCTATTCTAGTCAAGCCCATTTGGATATTGTCCGCCATTAAGACCCTAGAAAGCTTAGCCCGAGTAATTTCGTGCTATGGTCAAGACTGTTTTTATATCGTCAGCCAACAAAGCTTGGCCCCAAGTAGTTTTGTTGCTATTGAATGACACGTGCCCGCGGAACTTCAAACGACGCTGGCTCCAACATGTGCGATCAGAGCAAGCGCCATTGAGGACCCAAAGTGATGTCATGGATATTCCTCTGTAGTGGTCTGTACTATAAAGTGGACAGGCCTTTCTGTCTGGGATAACAGATCAGCAGCAAAATAAGCTAAGCCTAACACTTATCATGTCACTAAAAGGCTTCATTGAACGTAACCAAAGGCAGCCAACGAACTCTGCCAGTTAAAATCAGGAGAAAAACCTAAAGGACAGAGAATTATAATCAATTTGAATCAATGCTGCTACCTAAACAAAAAGCCCTAAATTCACAGCAGTAAAGCGCCGGTTGCGGCAGAGCCCATTTTGACTAATCGCTTGCCACAGTTGTAACAGCCGCCAGGCGGTACCAGTCCTCCTCTTGGTAAAGCAAGTGATTGTATTATTATTATTATTAACTATGTAGACAGGCGGGACACCTCTTATAAATATATATCCCTAGCCCCTGTTACACATTGCTGTTTTAGCTGCCGTGATGTTTAACAGAAACGGTAAATAGAGGACCGGTACCGCCTGTGCAACCTCAGGACTGGTGCGAGGAAAGATGATTGGAGGTGTTAAACATCACGGCAGCTAAAACAGCAATGTGTAACAGGGGCTAGGGATATATATTTATAAGAGGTGTCCCGCCTGTCTACATAGTTAATAATAATAATAATACAATCACTTGCTTTAACTAGTTATGAGCCTGACTTGCAAACAAAACAAAAACCCGAAAACTATTTACTTACGAGCTAAGCTTTCCTAGCCAGTGATAAGCCCGTTATCAAGAAGGAACTGATTTCTTACATGTAGAAAAACCGATAAGTCCCGAGTACTCGAAGAAAAGCGAGGACAACAAAATTTCACTCGCCAAGCACCACAAACGTGCCAAGTGTGACCAGTGTCACATATATCGCAGCATCAACCCAGCAATCCCTGAACGGAAGTCGCACCAAAGCTTCGACTAAAGTCACACCAATACGGAAGGAAACGAATTCCTACTCGGCCTTGCTATCATTCATGCCTTCCCGGGACCGAACTTCAACTTTGCCGTATACCTAGGCGCACTTACACTCGCGCGGACTACCATACCTACCATATTCGGGGCTCTTATCGGATACTTTGCCATCTTTTTGCCAGGCATCACACTGGCAGTAGGCGTACAATCGCTGTGGCGTGCTATGAGAACCAAACCGTGGGTTTCTATTCTGCTACGGGGTATCAACGCGGCCGCCGTTGGGCTGGTTTTCAATGCCGTGTATCGCCTTTGGGTGATTGGGTATCTGACGCAGGAGAGGAGTGATGGGAAAAGCCTTGCGAATGAGACATGGTGGGTTGTCGTTGCAGTGATCACATATGCAGAGAGCGCATGGTTTGGAGTACCACCAGCGCTGGCCATTGTGATAGGAGCTGTGCTTGGGTTGGGATGGTTTGGTGCGGTTGGTTATTGATATACTACCAAGCCCTAGTTTCCGAAATGCTCGTATTGATGGCGCTCCGTTCACAGGTCAAGATTGAAGGCTGTGAATTCAGTGCCAAATGCTAGGTCGGCTATTCTGCTAGCTGCTAGTGGTAAACTGCCACCACTGCGCGCTGCCACGCTTAGTCTAGGCTATATCTTTCCTAGATACTCTCTATGTACATACTGTGCATGACAAAGACAAGACAATGTCGTGATCGAGAACCAATAGATCTCATAGTGGAATGTATACAGCTATACAGCCGCGCCCTAGGCATCCTAGGCACTAGCCATCCTCAATCCATATCTTCCTTACGAGCGCTGGCTGAATGGACTGCACAGCAAGTGAATATTAGCACCGAATTGGGCTGAATATAAGGGACTAAGCTAGTCAGATAGCATGGAATCAATTAGAATCGGTTGTATAGAATGACACTTGGGAAGAACAGCTAAGCCTCTCTGACGGTTCAGAATAACTGGCTCATGGCTTCCTTTGACTAACTACTACTGGTGATTATGAGAAGAGCTTAACAGAATGTCTGTTTGCAGTAACCATGGTAGCAGGTTTGCGAGCTATTAGTGTAAAAGCGGTGTACTACCAGAAAATGTACCTGTACTCGACTGGCGGTGCTGCAAGGCGAACAGAAGGTGGCAAATCGCCACCTCTAGCAGGGAGGGTGGCCGACCCACTCTTGCCCTGACCTTGTAAGGTGGCGAGTTCTGTGGGTGTTTTCAGAGAGTTGAGTTGGTTGACTAGAGGCATGGCGAAGGTTGAGTAGGGATCGCAAAGCTGCAGGGCTGAGATCGGCCCGCTTGCCAAGACCCCGCACAGCCACAGGCCTCACAGAAGCATACTCATTACATAGCCAATGGCCGACCAGCTAACATGTAGCTGCGCCGAGATGCGCAACAGGGCTCAGCATCACCCTTATGCCAAATAGGGAGAACGCGATGTAGAGGATGGCATAAAGAGAGATTCGCCACAGATACTATCCTTAAGGAAGGTCAGATATTTCGCGTGCTTGACAGATTCTCCTCGCAGTGATGTGTCTTATATCCCATGTGCCACCGCTAGCAGGAGGGCAGCCGGAGATGGAGTGTCTTTGGTAGTGCATAGAGGAAGAGGTGTGGAATTGACGCTAAAATGGTACCTATGGCAGGGCTAGCGTCTCACAGGACCAAAAGCCAGGGGACCAAAAAATGGGCCTATGCCGGGAACCGGAACAGAATCCCCATAAGCTAGATCAGGAACAGCCAAGGTAGTGCGGGAGGGGCGACTGCTTTAAGCTTGGCGATAAAACTGCACCTGCTTTCGGTGTAATTCTCTCTGTCTTCTTCTCTATATGCTCTTCTGTATCTGGTGGATGTACTCTTAACAAATTAAAAACTAACGACCCAGTTTGCTAGAGTGCACCTATATTTAGAAAAGATGTTCTATTCCTTAATTGGCTTAGTCCCGCTAAGGCAGGGCTGCCGACTTTACCGTGGGGTCGAGATTCTCCCTTTAATCCCCATTTTAGCCCGTTTGAAAGACTCTCAAAAGAGGTTGAAAACATCCAGACGTCCATCTTACATTGCCCAATGCCTATCGTCACAAGGGTAGATGGTGGGCATGTAATTTGTAACCACGTGTAGATATTGGCAATGAAAGCTAGCGGAGTTGGCAGACACGTCAATGTGATGGCTCTGGATTAATATAGCAGAACATAGCGTATAGAAGGATTAGAAAGATGAGCATACTTAACCTGAACTCAAAAGCCCTCGATTATAATCATCGACGCCGAGTTTTATAAGGACGCTGACTTTCCTTATCGTTAAAGTCTTCATCCTTATTCTCATCCTTCCGATTGATAGAACTCGAAAACTCCTCAATGCAGGCACACAATACTGTTTTATCCTCAAGCCAATTCAAAGTCTGCCCGAATCCGAGTACCTCACTCTTCTTCTTGTCATTACCTTGGACTTTTCTCAGTTCTTGCTCCACCTTCTTCCAATGATAGATGAGCTCCGCCACACTTAATGAATTAATTGATCCATTATGTTTCACTTTCGCACAAAAGTCGAACCAATACGCGTTAAAATTAGTGACTGAAAGCTCGAGACGGTGATGTTGGACTTTCAAATCCAATAGGAGGGTCTCTATGGAAATTCTTTTTTACGAATATCAATGATGAAACTAAAGTTCGAAGGTTAACTAAAGCGGAAGTACTAGAGAAGGTAAAAATAATAGGTTTTAACGAACTCGAGGAAGCACGAGTGAAGTGTGCTGTGATGGAAGCAACAAAGTAGGCCAAGGGCAAGGTAAAGCGTGGTCGGAAGAAAGCTTTACTAGAAGAAGTAGAAGCTACTTCAAGTAAGGCAAAACGTAGACGAAAACGCAAGGATGCACCGGACGCCGGAGAACTGCACGTCGAAGAGCCAAAGGTGGGGGATGTTAACGCCAGGCTAATACCGGAGGGTGAGAGTGCGCCAGTATGGAGAGCTCCTGTGGCACCTATGCTGCACAACAGAACTGTTTGATGTAACATCTATCCCTACGCCGAGAGACGCACCCCGTGATAATCCTGTAGTAAAGCACAAGAATCTACGGATGAAACCCTTGTTACATGTCCGGGTGCATGCTGCGAACGTGTGCCATCAACTTGTCTTTCCTGTGAAAAGCCTCTCCCCCTCCGCCCATACTGCGCCGGCAAAGTGAAACGTGACACCAGAAGTTTGGCTTGTCGGTAGCATGAAGCGTTGTGTGATGTCTTCGTAAGTCAGCCTGGCGGGCAAAGGTACGACCGGCGCATACTTCATCATCACACACGAACTGGCCGTTATCGAGCACGGAACCAATCCTAGCAACACCATTGTCCCCGCTGTTCATGCTTGCAATCTGCCGAGATACAGAGCCGGAAGTTTCTCGTTCTGTTTCTGTTGTATCTCCAGGAACGCGAGGTTCAAAGAGCCACAAGGTTGGGTGACCTGTATTGAGATCAAGATGTGGATCTTTGACAATAGTTGGACCATCTCTGGACAATCCAGAAGCTAGGAGTGTTAAGGAAGATTTGCTGCGTAAAGTGTCAGTTGGGGAGTTATTATTTCGAAAACTGGTAATACTTACTCGAACGCTTGTTCTCTCCAATGAAACATGTACGACGGGTCACTTATATCTTGCACGTTGTACGACCATTCGAGCGGGTCGAAAGTTGATGGATCCACATTATAACCGTCGGTTGCCCATGACGCTGTGTCCTTAGCATGTCTGTCATGCCAGGGGTATTGATCATCCTTGGTAACAGCCCTCTGCACTTCTGTCATGTTCGAGTCGATATTGAGTGATACACCAGTGGTGTTGTCCCAGTTGTATGCTTTTCGATTGTTAGACACAGTGGCGAAATCATGGCGACTGTACACAAACTTTCTTCGATGGTTTCGTTGCATTGCCCAAGTAGATCTTTGGGTCCTTTAAGTTGGCGTGAATAGTTTACCCGTCATAACTTAGAAAACACTATTTCCACTATTGCAATATCTCCGCGACGTCGTTCCCAAGACTTGACTCCTTCGCGAGTGTAAAGGCCGTCTTTCCTTGGGCATCCGTTACACTCTTATCAGCTCCTTTCTCCAGCAAGAGCCTTACAACCTCCGTATGACCTTGCTCTGCCGCACACATTAGCGGCGTTCGCCCGAATTCGAATTCTTTCGTCTCAATATCCACGGCGTTCGTTTCGAGTAGCATAGCCACGACCTCTTCACGACCTAGTAGAGCAGCCATTAGCAGTGGTGTGCGGCCGTCGACATCTGATTTAGTGTCGGGGTCAATGCCTTTGTCGAGCAAGTCTCGTACCATCTTCGTGGGTCGCTCTGCAGTCGCTTGCATTAATTGGGCAATTGGCAGCCACCGCTCCTTCATACCCTCGATGGCATTCTGTTCGAGGAGGAACTCGACCGAGGCCACGTTTCCTTTTCTCGCGGCGGATTCAACCAAAGCCGCCATATTGGCAGGTCGCAGTCCTCTGCCCCAGAGGATTCGTAGTACTGTGCATCCGCCTCTCGCATTTTCATCGTCAAGGCACGCGGCATTTTTCCAAGTTTGCACTGTCGGCGCAAGTGTTTTGAATTTGCCGAGAAAGTAAACTGATGTCTCGCTGTTACCTTCTATAGCCGCGGAATAAGTTGCTTCGGAGGGAACAAAGTCCTTGCTGCGTCTCAGGAGCAAGTCTAGTATTTGCTTTGCCGCCGAGGATTCACCTTTAAGAGGATTCTGGAAGCATTCCTCGCTGGGGATGATCGCGAGATCTTTACCGAGCAGAAACTCGAGGACATCAGGGTAATAAGTAGAAGAGGCCGCAATTAGAAGGTCTTGAGTAACCTTCGGCTGGTCAGACTTGTTCCAGAGCAGCTCAAATTCGGGCTTGTTGACTCGCGCTGCAGCCGCAATCACGAGATCCATATCCACCACAGCGTTTGGGTTTCTCTCGAGAAGAAGGTCGATTGCACACTCGCCTTGACCTGGAATCCAGTTTCTGGCTGCGAAATCGACCAGCTCTTGCGAGATCTGCAGCGCCGGTTGGTGGTCTAGCAGACATCGAAGCATATCTTTATTGCCATACCTCGCTGCGGTACGGAGCACGCTTTCTTTGATGTCCAGAGTCGGATCATGCGCAAGAAGTAGCTTTGTCACGCCCACAGCTTGCTCGGATGTCGTGTTGGCTGCTGCACAGAGGAGACTATTCCACGTCACGTCGAGATCTGGCTTTCGCTTCAAGAGATATTCCGTCATTTTTGCGCCATGGTTGCGATTCTTCGCCACAATCTGTAGTATATCTTGTGGAATCTCCATGTCCGGGTCTTCTCGGAATATGATATCCAGCATCTTAATGGTGCTATTGGACGCAGCTCTTCGAAGAACTTCCACGGGGATCCGAGGTTCATCGAACATATCTAAGAGCGCTTCAAGTGCTTCCTCACCACAATTGGCCGCAGTTGCGGCCAACATATCAGGCGTTGCTCTGAGATCCGGTTCTATCTCGTGAAGGTAGCGCAAAACGGTAGTACTAGACCACATTGCCGCGTTTCGGAGAACACTCTGCGTGATCTCCATGTCGATGTCCTGATCAAGAAGCCATGCGATGAGCTTGCCACCCCCCGAAGAAGCGGCTGATTCGATCATATCTTCGGTGATTGATGCCTCACCTCCTCGCTTCAGTAGCTGCTCCAGTAGTCCGATCCCGTCCTCTTCGGAAAACCTTACACTCTCTCGAATCACCTTGAGGATGATCTCCTCTGAGACCTCAACATCATTATTGTGATCCAGAAGCAATTGTGTGATCTTCACGTCAGGAACAGCGTGAAACAATGGCGTATGGCCGTAGATATCTTTACCGTCCAAGTCTTCTCCTTTACTTAGAAGCCGTTGGACTACCTCAGAATTGCGATATGAGCATGCAAGATGAAGTGGCCGAAGTCCGTTCTCATTGTGCATTATTTGCGGGGGCGGAAGCCCATTTTCAATGACTTCAGGTATGCCAAAGACACAGGCGACAAACCATGGATTTGGAGGCTCGCAGAAACAAGCATCAAGAGCGTTGCGAAGATCCCAGTAGATTTTTGTCTGCGCAGATCCCGACCACTGGATATCGCGACTCAGACTTCGAGCATCTTTCATCCAGCTGGCAAAGGTTGGATTTGCGCGACGTCGGAGTAGAAACGATGTGATCAGTGCGGGAATCTCAGATGATTGGCGTAAATTGCCAGCGCGCTGGATATGGAGTGGCCAGAATAATGCGGCATAGTCGTGTAGATTATGTTGTCCTTCACTCAGGGGATCAAAATTCTTTGGGACTGTCGAAACTGTACCGCGAACAGATCTACCCACCAGCTTTGGTTTGGTCAAGTATGACAAGCAGATCTGAGCAGCGACCGCATTAATGTCTGGAACAGCATAGTCCGGTCTATCCTCGAGGTATTCGCGAACGGACTGATGGGGAAATCGAAAAATCCCCAGCTCTTTGTCCTCGACAACGAGGTTGCAACAGAGTGTTCCGAGTGCACCAGCATCCAAACTGGGTTCTTTCGGTAGAGAGATGGCGGCGAGAAACGAAGTCGTCGACAATGGCTGTAAACAGCAAGTGAGAAGCTTTAAAGCTCTTTCAGCCAAAGCTTTGCTCTCTGAGCCGGAATGGTTGATCTGCTCGTAAATCTTTCCATAGACAGCTGCGAGTCCCTCTAGCGGCTCGGAGAGCGCGTTGAGTACATCCTCTTCGGTGTTAATGCCCGGGCCAGTGATTCTTTGTAGCTGAAGGGAAACCCAACGGAACATTCCTTGTGCACCGTCAGTCAGGATCTGAATGACTTTGTCTTTCAGGTCTGGGCTGACATTCCCGGAAAATAGTTGGGTCAATTTCGGGCTCTTCTCAACTTCCGACCTTACAAAGGAATTGATATCGCCGGAATTCTGTCCAATTAGTATCTCTTGATGCGGAATGGTTTTCAGCCACTCTAACATCGCTTTGTCATCTCGGCTTGTCAAGAAGAGCCGGACCCGCTCATGTCTCCCCATGATCGTTCCAAAGTGCCCCAACAGTGCTGGAATGTCGTTGCATTCATCCAATGCATCGATTATAACCGTCAAGGATGCCAAATCTGCCGCAAGCTCTGCGATCAGGTTGAGGGTATCATCAATTCCAAGGTCACGGGCCTGAGTTCCGCCAAGAGTAAAGGCTTCATATCGCTCCACGGCGTCAGTTCGGATCGTCGAACTGGGTTGATAATAGGCAAGCTGACGTGCCAGGCACCTGAGGATCTGGCCAGGCTCAGCGCGCTCTGGCTCGGCGGTATCCCGGGTACAATAGAAGTATACGAGGGCATCGACGGAAGGCTCAATCGACTTGCTAACATGATCGACGACTAATGATGTAAGCTTTGTCTTGCCTGCACCAGGGATTCCATGCAGCCAGAGTACTGGAGGCAGCTCAGTACTATCCCACTGTCCAAATGCGTTCTCGTTGAGGAGCCATTGCCCGGTTCCTGTGAGCCGGCCATCTCTTGCGCGATCATGATGGCTTGCGAAAGGGATTGGGGATATCCATTTCAGGATATTGATTCGCTCGCTTGCTCTGACGTGATCGCTGATTTCAGAGACATCGGTAGCGATGTTTTCGAGCGGAACCTTCCAATTTTCCAGCTTCTGCGCGAGGTCCTGGTGGCTTTTGCTCATCGACAGTGCATTCTCATCCGAGTCTTGCTTATCAATCAAGCGTGCGTTTTGCTCGATGTGAGCGCGTTCGCTGTCAACGGACGATATCATTGCATCAACTCCACCTAAGTGTACATTTAGTCTGTTTCGTAAATCAATAACGAATATCATCAGCCTACCTTCGTTGAAGATGGCTTTGGCGAAGCGTGTGATGGTGTGCTCGCCATAGTAGCCTTTAGCCTCAGCCAGGAACCCAAAAAGCTTTGCGTAAGTTTTGACGAGGATATCGGCCAGTTGGTCCCTTGCTTCCGAGCTGCGGGTTAAGTAGACCACTTCAAAGAGTGTGTAGAAATGAATCTCACGCGCGACATATTCCATACCAATCAACATCGAGCCATATTTCTTGAAATCTTTGCCTGCGATCTACACAGGTCGTTAGCGACACAGAGGAAGGATCGATATCTTCCTCACTTCAATAAAAAACTTGACGCAGGCCCATGGCATGCTCGCATGCCCCGAAACATCCAGGCCTACAATCCAATCCGCCACATCCTGATAGGTCTTGATCCACTTCGTGATTTTATCCAGCACGTCCCTCACGACCACCTTCTTGCCTCGAAAAAGGAAACTCCATCGCTTGTCCTGACATTTTGTTTTCAGAGCTTCCACTTCCTGAAGTACTGCCAGTGCCGGCTTGGGTGAATCCGTGGCAGCTGGACTGGTGGTAAGTGACGGTGAAGGAATGGAGATATGTTTTCGGTCATCTTCCGGCAGAGTCTCCAGAGCTTCCGCCCAGAGATCGCGAGTGAGCTTGTACCGTTCGTGAGTAGAGTCTGCCATTCCTAATGCTATTTTTGAAGGATAGAAAAATAGGAAAGAAGTGGCGGGTTTGACTCTGGATTCATTAAGCCAGCTGAATTGAGCGTCTCAGCCGCACGCAAGGATATGGGGTCTGCTGGCGTAAAAAGTGACCAATCCCCGATGTGCATCCCGCATCGCACCGCGAAGAATGCGCAGCAATTGCAAATTGATAAGAAGAAGAAGAAAGTGCGCTACGTGTACGGAGCTAGGTCGTCAAAGACTCGAGGTTGCGGAGCAGGCATTCCGCATACAGTTTGACTGTGCAGGTTGTGCTGGACTTGCACCAGATTCAGAGGGGGCGGGGTCGGGGAAAAGAACGTCTCGACTGAGCTTAACCTAGATCCAAAGATGCTAATTGGTGTGACTGAAAGCGGGTATAGCAACGACCAAATAGCGCTGGAATATATTGAGCACTTCGAAAATATGAGTCCCAACCAGCTTATTGGAATAACTCCGGTTATATTTCCCCTGAAAGTTCACTTTCTGAAGAGACTGTTGCTTTTGCCAATCATAGTGAGTTTATAAAGGTCTATTGGTCGATAATATTTTTAACTGACTTGCAGCGGGACTTGAGGAGTATTAAAGTAGTTATGGGTCAAAAGGATCGGGTGCACGTTGAGATTCTTCATGATTGAGTTTGGGCTAAAGCCTGGGCAATACGGTGATAGACTGTGGTGTTCTACGGGGGCAACAGCAGCCGCAACACAGCCCACCAACACCTTGCTTTGGATGATTTCAAGAGATTCTAGCGTCTCGGCTAGAAGAAAAGACGGTGGACTTTGGCGAGTCAATAAAACGGTGCATCGTCATCGCGGAGGGGTGGGCAAAGGTAGATATATCTATCAATTTGCTTAAAGCGGACACGGCCCATTATTTCTCCGATGAGATGGTAGACGCTAAAGAAATCGTCCTCACGCCAGTAGTCGCGTACTCGTGCTTCGTGATGGATGCCCATGTGGATTACTATTGCAAAATAACCGTAGATTTCATTGTGCGTTACCGGGCTCTATCGCCGGGCGTCCTGAGCCGAGGCTGAGGTCGAAGCCGAGCATTCTCATTCGTGTACGCAACAATCTTATCAATAGTATTGTCATCCCAGAAAAGTTTGAAAAGCTTAATCGGGCTAGCGTTCGATAGGTGGGGAGGCTCGTTATCGACGTACAGCGGCTCCCATGGAGGGGGAGGAGCCTCAGGCGGATAGGGCTGTTTCTGAGTATTTCTTCGAGCTTGAGAGGCTAGTTGCCCTTTTGGAACTAGGTAGTCATCGGGACGACCGTAAGGAGGCATCTTATTAGCAAAATAAAGCGTGGTGGTTGTGTGAGGTTGGTGGTTTGGCCCGGTTCTGGTCCCGCCCTTGGAATCTCTTGGCATCCACCCCGCCAACCTTCACGTTGTGGCGAAACACCTCTGCCTGGCCTTTCCACTTTATCTCTAAAAATTAGACCGTCACAAGGTCCAGGCTGGTACGGATCGGCCATCCTGCCATCTAGCGCCATTAGGGCGTTCGTCCACTTTCACTCTGCGCTAGTATAAAACAAAGCATTAATTTGCCACACTAGGAGGCAGGATTTATGCAGGTAAACAATGTAATATGTAGCCTTTGTTTATAAGGACCTATTAGCGTCTTAAGTTTAAGCTCGGCCATATAGATCCCGAACACATCTGGTTTCCGAACAATCTCGTGAACACCACCACCTACACCAAACACCCTCATCACCCACCCCTACCTCTTTCAAATATGGAGAATCGCGAGCGCTCTATTGCATCAGCTATTCGTGATTATAATGCAGGTGTTTTTAAAAGCCAGAGAGCTGCTGCGAAGGCGTACAATATCCCTCTTTCTACCCTACACAGTTAATTACGTAGTGCTACAAACAGCGCAATTTTACATCAACACTAGCAGAGACTATTACTAGAACAAGAGAAATTCCTAGTAGAATGGATACTTGATGAGGACTTATATGGACGCCCTCTATCCCATGCCTGCGCGCGCAAGATAGCCACCTGAATCCTTTGTGCTAATAGTAATAAAGCTCTACTTAGAAAGCTCTAGGTCCCCTACTTCCTACGCTAAAACCTACGCGTTGCATCTATTATTAGCAGGGCTATAGAGGCTTGCTAAGCTTCTAGAGTATCTTACAAAGTTATTTATGCTTTCTTTAAGCTCTTTAAGCGCACTTAAATACGCCTTAGTATATAGAATAAAGACATCTATAATATAGACAAGACAAGTATTGCACTAGGAGTATGTTTAAATACCTAGGTCCTTGCTAGTTTATTAAAGAAAAAGGCTTATATTAAATTACTAAAGAATTACAAGTAGGTATTAGCTATAGAGACTATCTCTGCTAATAGATATAAATTACGCTTTATAGTTATCTTTAAAGGCAAGAGCCTCTAAACAACATAGTTTCTTTCTAAATTAGTACCTAATTAGCTATTTATAACTTTAGAGAATAGATAGATGTTAAATTTAATAGGCCTTAAGTAGTTATAGCATATATTTATTTTATCTATAGACTTTAGCCTTTTAAACTATTAACTACTTATACTTAATAGGTATAAAAGCTACGCTAGTATAGAGTTCTTATAGGCCTATAAATAGCATAAAATTAAGCTTTTCTTTCTTCTTCTTTATACTTTTTATATTCTTTAACCTTTAGATCTTTTACCTTTCTCTCTTTTAAAGTCCTTATACTATATATAAATTTATAAGCTAGTAGCTTTTAAAGATATAGCATATATAAAAAAAAAGTAATTTATAAAGTACTACTATAAAGCTAGAAAGGAAAAGCTCTTAGTAAAAGTAATTTATATAAAATAGAAGGCTTCTAAACTTATTCTATATAACTTAGAGCTTATCTTTTACTTTTTATAGGTTATAGGCTATTCTATAATACCTCTACTAGCTCTTCTTACTACTAAGCTTTATAAGATTATCTATTATACTTCCTAAAGGCTATAAGATATTTATACTACTTAGCAGCTTCTCTAGTAATTAGAAAACTTATTGCGTTTTATAAACTTTATACTATAAAAGATAAGTAAAGTAATTAGAATAGCAAATACTTAAGAAGTAGCTCTATAAGTAGAGAATTAATAACTATAACACTAACTTAAGGCTCTCTAGCCTTAAACATAGCATAAACAAGTTACTATAGACGCAAATTAATAATTTGCTAATGTAGAAATAATTATAAGCTTTATAGCAGCTACAGGAACTAATTAGGTTAATAACTCTATAAATTTACAAAGGAATAGAACTAAAGGAGCTGCTATAGTAGCTGCTGCTATTGCTCTTGAATCCATGTGTACATAGTAGCAAATTTAATAGAGTATCTATGAAATATCATGCTTTTTAGTCTCATTTTAGTGTTTGCAAGATTGTTCGGAAACTAGATGTGTTTAGGATCTATATAGCTGAGCTTAGCTATAGCCCTGCTATAGTTACCTTGCTTATATGTCTGTGCCTGCTGCGCTACATGTATAGCTATAAGCTAGCTAACTATAGCCTAGTCTAAAGATATGCTAACACACTAATACTAGCTCCTAATATTTAAACTTTTCTTAATATTGCACTTGCCTTTTTATATAATAATATAGCTCTTTTTATTTAATTTTATATTAAAAGCTAGAGCTAATATTTTTCTAGTAAGTAAAAATACTAATATGCTTTTAGCTTAATGCCTTAGAGCTACCTAATAGGCTTTATTTCTTTTATTTATATTTATAAAAAAACTATATAAAGCAATGCATCTTTTAAAGTATATAGATAATAATAAGTTTATCTTAACTAAAAACTTCTTTAGTAATAATATTATCTCTCTTTATGTAATACTATTATATACTTAGAAAGATAGAAAAAAAGTTATATATAATAAGCTAAAGAATAGTACTAAAAGTAGAAAGCATAGTTATAAAAAGATTTAATTTTATAAGAAACAAGCTAAATATAATAGCTTATAATATTTCTAAGTAAATAAGTACTATATTAATAAATTAAACTATACTAAACTTTAGAATACTATTAATTTTATATTTTAATAATATTAAAACTTAATAAAATACTATGCTTACTTATTAGATGTCTTAACTAGAATATAGAAAGTAAGTAATATATTCTTAAATTATACTTAAGAGCTAGCTTTTTATATAAGTAGATAGTTTACTTATAGCTAAACTCTTTAAAAGCTTTTTATACTATATTTAGTAAAGTTTTACTTTATAAAAAGTAAATCTCTAAGTAATAAGAGTATATTAAAGTAGTAGATTTCTAAAATAATAAAATTACTAATTCTAGCTATTTAACTAACTAACTTATATAAGTTTAGTATTAAAAAGTAAATTTTATAAGCAAAATATTAGTAGACTATATAAAAAAAAAGCAAGGTATTTTTATTACTTAGTATATTTAATATATTTATATTTCTAAACTATAGCAAAAGAAATAAGAATATATTTTATTATTTCTAGAAAAAGATCTACTTAAAAAAAAAAAAGCTAAGAATATATTAAAAACTTATGTGTAACTAGTTTTTATAATAATAAAAAGTATATTAAAAAGATAAAAAGTAGCTTACTAAAGAATTTATACTACTAGATCCTTAGCTATATTAACTTCTAATAATAGTATAATAAATAGTAAAGCTAACTACTATAGATTAGAAGAAACCTTAGCAAAAGTAAAATAATACTCTTTTATAGTATTACTACTAAGCTAGAGAAGTTACTAGCTAAGACTAATTTATTATTTTACTTTTTTTAAATATTAGTAGTATAAACTCTATAACATACCCTATAAGCAAGTCAATTAACAGGCGAGTTAATTACTTTTGCTAAGACTACACTAAAGTACTCTCTCTATACTAATGCCTTAACAATAGTAGAATATTAATGTGTTAAAAGAAGCCTAGGTGTAGCTTGTGCTTTAAGCTCTTAAACAAGACGCAAATCTCTTATAGCAACGCGCTGTAGCTATCTATAATATTTCCTAAGCTACACTAAGCAACTAACACGCAGGACAACCTTTACAAGCTAATACTATGCCTAACTTACAAGGGTTAGATAATAATAAAGAGCAGGTAATTATTAGTTATATACTTAAGCTAGATGCGCGAGGATTTAGCTTTTGGCTTGCAGATATAGCTGCTATAGCTAATTCTCTGCGTGCTAAGCATAATTTAGGCCTTATTAGCATAAACTAGCCTAGTACATTTATAAAGCATTAGCTAAAGCTTAAAGTAAAGTTTAATTGCAAGTATAACTATAAAAGAGCTCTCTGCAAGGATTCTAGGGTTATCTAGGGCTAGTTTAGCCTAGTAGCTAATACTAAAGCTAAGTATAGCATCTAGGATAACAACACGTATAACTTTAATAAAACAGGCTTTATAATAGGCTAGATATTAACAAAAGCAGTTGTTATAGCTTTAAAGAGATAAAGAAGGCTAAAGATAGTCTAGCTAGGCAACTAAGAGTAGACAATAGTTATACAAGGCATTAATACTAGAGAATGAGCTATTCTACTCTTTATTATCTTTAAAGCGCGCTACTACCTCTCTAGCTAGTATAAAGAGGAAGACCTGCTCTATAATTAAGTTATTAGAGTCTCTAGTAATAGCTAGACAACTAATAAGCTTAGTTTTAAGTAGTTAAAGCACTTTAACGCGCATACAAAGGGGCGTACTGTTAGTTCCTACTAACTACTAGTTATTAATAGCTATAAGAGCTATAAATTAATTTAATTCTAGAAATACTATAAGGATAATAAGATTATAACTTTATATATGCCTGCTTACTTATTACACCTCCTATAGCTACTTAATATAAGCTGTTTTACCTCTTTAAAGATAGTATATAGGCGCTAAGCTAAAATGCTTATGCGCAACTAGATTAACTACTTTACAAAGACTAAGTTTCTGCTATGCTTTAAAGTAGCCTATAATATAGTGTTTACTATTAGCAATATCTAAGGAGGGTTCTAAAGTGCTAGATTAGTCTCTTTTAACCTAAAACAGGTTATAATAGCTTTTAATGTAAAGCTTTAGACTCTATTGCTACTACTCCTTGCTGCTAATAACATAGCCTAGCAGTTGTAAACCCCTAGCAATACTCTAGAACTTATGTTGCAATTAACGCTTGTAAAGACAAAGATTAATATACATGTAGATAGCTCTCTTATATTTATTATTAAAGCGTTTAAGAAAGTGTTAAAGGGGGCTGCAATTATTGCGCACAAGCTAGTTTTAGCTTAATAGGAAATTAGTAAGCTTTAAGCAGCTAATAAGGCCACCACGCAATAAAAATTACACAAAAGAAAGTAGATTTAGAAGGAAAGAACCTTAGTAGTTTAAGATAGCTAGCAACTAGTAGCTTTAAAGAAGTCTAGGGCTTATAGCAATAGAAAGAAGTGTAAAGAGAGAGCAAAGGCTAAAAGCAATAGGCCTGCTAAAAGGTGCTGTAAAAACTACAACAAAAGTAGACACAATTTGCGCACCTGTTAGAAGTAGGTATTTATAGCTAGATTCTAGCTATAAATATTATTAATCACAATATTTCTCTATTTATGCTATTAGTAGTAATAATAAGTAGTAGTTTTAGTATAGTCTTAGCAAAAGTAATTAACTCGCCTGTTGATTGACTTGCCTGTGAGGTACGTTAGTAGCTACTATATTAATATTAGCTTTTTCTTATAGTAGCTACTCTACTACTATAAAGTAACTTCTCTTTACTACTAACTAAAGTACTATTCTTCTACTATTTTCTCTTACTATATTAATATTAGCTTTTTTTTATAGTAGCTACTCTATTATTATAAAGTAGCTTTTTTTTACTACTGCTTATAGTACTATTCTTCTACTATACTCTTTTATTACTATATTAATATTAGCTTTTTCTTATAGTAGTTGCTTTACTATTATAAAGTAACTTTTTTCTACTACTATTTATAGTACTATTCTTCTACTATCTTTTCTAGTATTATAAACATAGTTCTTTATAAAAACATAGACTCTTAGTTTAACTCTATAGAACCTAATTTATTAGGAAGCAAGGCCTATAAGAATAAGAACTTCTATGCAAAAGAAGATAAAGCTAAATATAATATAAACATATAACTAATTTATAATCTAGATTTATAGATTATAGATCTATGCTCTATAATCTATATTTATAAATTATAAAGTAGTGCTCTATAGTTCCTATAGTATAGATTACTTTTTTTCTTTTTATTAGATAACTAAACTAAGCTAGCATCTCTTAGACTAGTATATAAACTTATAAATCTTTTATATAGTTAGTCTTTATAGTTAAATTAATTATTACTTTAAAAAAACTCTTAATTTATTAGTGTGAGGCCTTGTTGTCAGTGTGGCCCATATCAGCACACTATGGTGCTTTGAGTAATGGACTCTAGTTAGGTAACCTAGTCCTTAGCTAGGCTAGTTATCTAACTCTATATCCCCTCAGATTGCTGCATGTTAGAGATATTAGCAATTTGTCTATCCTTAGAGGGTACTAATGCTATCTTATTATAGTCTCTTTACTACTTGTTTGTTATTATGAACATTACGCATCTTTGTAACTACCTGAGGCTTCTTTGTAGACCTTGTAATTCTTATATTTAAATTACTTTTCTTATTGCAATAGATTAACATTTTATTTATAAACTTTATAATGTTAGACATAATTGCTAACTGCTAGGCAATACTAGGACTAATAGCATATAGGGCTTCTTAGCCTAGTGTAACTAAGGGTAATTTAAATAATATAGAATATTATATTGTCTAAGATAGTTGTTTAAGAGCTATTTAAGAAGAAGGTAGCTTTGCTATAGATATTAGAACTCCTCCTCTATAGTTAGGAATAGAAGATAGTAAAGTGTGCTATAGTGTTATAAAAGGGCAACGCAGGGACTTAGTTAACCCTAAGCACTAGCTAGTTTAGCAGAATCTTACAGAGATTTAGGTATAGTTCTAGAGTAAAAGAAATTAAGTTAAGTTAGAATAATTAAAGAAGTTACAAGACTATTATAAGGCTAGTAACAAATTAGCGCTCTAGAAGCTAGCTCTAGGGCTAATGCTAGCTACTTAGTAAACTTTATCTATAAAACAGGCTAATCTACTACAACCTAAACTCCTTTATTATTTTAAAAAAAAGAACTGTGCTAACTATAATTAGTAGTGCTATAATATAGAAAGGTACTTCTAAAAGAACCTAAAGCACTTCTTAAAGGAAGAATAGAAGGTGTCTTTTAGAATCTAGTATCTATCTAAATAGTATAGGCAAATCTAGAACACTTATATAGTATTTTAGACAAAGGCAGATTAACTTTAGCTACCTAGCTAGAATAATGTAAAGGCAAAAATGCTAGACTGTCTAGGATCTCTAGCTAAAAGACACAAGGCTGTGTTTTAGGCTATTAAGAATTATTGTTAACGTCCTAACTAGACACCTAATAATGTCTTGAACTACCTCTATCTACTATAGGTAGAGATAGGAGAGACCTAACTAGCAAGGATAGCAAATAAATATCTTGTCTTCCTGCATAAAGAAGTTTGCAAGTTATTGCAATACTTGTCTAATATAGACTATAAATTAATCCTAACTATTTAGTAAGTAGCAAACAGGGTTTACTAATAGCTATATAAGGATAGAATAATTAAAGCAAGGTTATATAAAGATAAGAAATAGTAATCTTTGCTAACTACGCCCTCTAAGGCCCTAAAAGCAGTAAAATAGAATAATAAGTCCTAGAAGGCTAATAGAAGAGAAAAATTAAAGAAAAAGTAGCAGATAAAGGGAAACTGCCTATAAAGAATATTACTTGCTACAAGTATTATAAAAAAAATATATATCTCTAAATTATCTAGATAAGGCAAAAGAAGATCTTAAAAAGTTAGAAAAAGGCAAGGGCTAAAGGAAATAAAGTTACCTCTCCTAGCTAAACCTTTATTAAGGAGATTAAAGATATATTTCCTCTTATAATGTTCTCTATCCTATAAGAGTAGAAGGCAAAAGCCTTCTTTATAAGATAATAGCTTTTATAAAAGTAGAAGACCTAGGTCTTCTTTATAAAGCGCTGTATCTAAAGCCTATAATGTTCCTTACTTTGCAAGTAGTAGTAGGAGGGAAGATGTTATTAGCAGTTATAGATAGTAGTGCCTAATTAAATATTATCTTAGCCTTATCTATAAAGGAGGCTAGTCTTGTAGTAGAGCTATTACCTAATTTTATAGCAAAGTCTCTAAATAGTTCTTTATTTACTATTTATAGTACAATAGTAGCAGAAGTTACTATTATTAACTCCTAAGGCAGGGAACAGGTGCAGGTGATCTCCTTTATAGTAATAAACCTATGTAGTCTGCCTATATTTCTTAGCTTGCCCTAGATTAATTAGTTTAATCTAAAGCTTAACTTTTAAATATGTTAAATGTTGTTTTATAGCAAAAAGGCGTAGAGTGCGCCTAAGTATACTAAGGTAGCCCTTAAAGACGTAGAAGAGTTTAGCAAGATGCTAAAGGATAGAAAGTATAACTTATATATCTACTTTATCACAAAGATCCCTATAGCAGGATTGTTAAGTACTAGTAATACTCTTTTAAGATTAGAGTATGCTAATTTTAAGGATGTTGCAAGCAAGGACGCATTATTAACTATTGCTTAATATAGTAACTAGGATCTTAGCATAGAGCTTTTGCCTAGGACTTTACTACCTTATTAACTACTATATAACCTGTTATTAGTTAAGCTATAGTACTTATAGAAGTATATTAACAAGTACCTTTAGCATAGCTAGATTTGTTACTCCCATTTGTCTATAGGTGTACTTATACTCTTTATAAAGAAGAAGGATAGCACGCTGCGCCTATGTGTTAATTACAAAGGCCTAAACAAGGTTACTATTAAGAATTATTACTCTTTACCTTAATTACAGAATCCTTAGATAGATTAGCACACGCTAACTATTATACTAAGCTAGATATCAGAGAGGCTTACTATTGCATCTATATTAAGGAAGGCAATAAGTAGAAAACAGCATTCTATACTAGATATAGCTATTTTGAATATTTAGTTATGCTGTTTAGCCTTATAAATACGCTAGCTACTTTCTAGGCCTATATTAACTAAACCTTAGTAGGTTTAGTTAATATTACATGTATTATCTATTTAGACAACATTCTAGTCTTTTCTAATATAAAAAAAAACATGTAGGCTATGTTTACAAAGTTCTCTAATATTTAAGAGAAGCTAAGCTATTCTTAAACATTAGAAAGTGCAAATTCTACACTAAGGAAACTAAGTACCTAAGGTACATAATATATCTAGAAGGTGTTAAAGTTAACTCCTTAAGAATTAAAACTATACAAAAATAGCTAATGCTATAATTAGTTTATAATATTTAGATTTTTATTAGCTTTATAAACTATTATTACTAATTTATTGCTAAATTCTCCTAACTTGCGCTACTATTAACTACTTTAACCTAGAAAGGCCTAAATACAGCCTAGGCAGTCTAGCTTAAAGAAAGGAGAAAAGTGTAAAAATCTAAATAGGTCTAGAAGCAGAGAAGGCATTTAAAAAGATTAAAGCAGCCTTCTTATAAGTACTTATTCTAGCTTACTTTAACCTCTTTTATAGGACAAGGGTTAAGGTTAATGCTTTAGGTAGCACAATTGTAGGCATTCTGTTGCAAAAGATTATAGAAGGTTAAAGAGCGCCCTAGTAGCAGCTAATAGGCTTCTTTTTACAAAAGCTTATAATAGTAGAATACAAATATAATACCTATAACAAAGAGTTACTAGCAATTAATAAGAGCTTAACATATTAGCGCTATTATCTAGTGAGTATCCTATTTAAGCTGCTTATAGATTATAACAACTTATAATAGTTTATAGATAATAAGAAGCTTAGCTACTAATAAGTCTAATCTTATAAAAGACTTGTAGAATTTAACTTTATAATTACCTATTAGGCTAGAAAGATTAATCTAGCAGACAGACCTTCTAAGTAGCCTAACTATATAGAAGAGTAGTATTACCCTTCTTAAACTACAAATAAAGCATACGTTAAGCCCCTTTGCTTAATTCTAAGTTAAACTAGTTTTTAATTAATCCTAATTACTACAGCTATCACACGTTTAGCACAACTAATAGTGTTTAGCAAAAGACTTTCCTAAGTTAAGCATTAAAGGCAAGCTATAGACTCTATAATAGCTATTAGTAAGGAGGCAAAAGAAGACAACCTATTTAAAAAAGAACAAAGAGACAAAGCTCTAAGTGTAGTATTATTGTCTAGCTTAAATAGTAGCTCTAATAGTGTGTTAGAAAAGGAGCCTACTATAAAGGATTAGGTACAAACTGCGCTAGAAGAACTTATAAGGGCTAAGAAAGGCACAAAGGTCCTAATTACAAGCTATAAGAAGGAGAAAGCATTCTAGAAATGTTATAATAGCCTAATAGCTAGATATTTTAGCTTTAAAAAAACTCTTAAGAAGCTATTGCACTCCTACTTTTAGAAGGGCGTAAGAAAGGATGTTAAGGACTATTACAAAGACTGCATAAAATATAAGAGATTAGTTGTAGTTAGACACTAGCTATATAGCCTACTAAACCTACTACTACTACCTAATAGACCCTAGCAAGACGTAACTATAGATTTTATTATAGAACTACTACTCTTAAAGTATTAAGGCCTAGTCTTTAACTTAATCCTAGTTGTTATAGATAAATTAACTAAAATAGCCTATTATATCCTATCCCATGCTAATTAGAAGGCAAAAGACCTAGCTAAGGTCTAGATAAGAGAAATTATCCAACTGCATAGAGTACCTAAGAATATTATTTCTAACTATAGATCTACTATAAACTCTAAATATTAGAAAAGTTTTAATTATTATTTAGTAGTAAAAAGTATTCTATCCTTAGCCTATTATCCAGAAATAGATAGCTAGACAGAGAGGCAGAACTAGACTCTAGAATAGTACCTTTATTGTTTCTGTTGCCTAGAATAGGACAATTAGGCGCTGTATCTCCTACTAGCAGAATTTTTGTATAACAACAGCGTATATGCTACCATAGGCATTACTCCTTTCTACGCTTACTATAGAGTAAACCTAAGAGCACTAGAATAGCCTAGACTACCCTAAAGTAGCAGAGAATTAGCTATAGCGTTAGGGATTATAGCAAAAGTAATTAAACTATAGACAGAATACAAAAGAAAGATCCTTGCTACTAATGCATACTAAAAGAAATATGCAGATAAAAAGAGGAAACACATCTTATTATTAGTAGAAACAAGGTATTTATCTTTACTAGATATATAAAATTAGAGAGACTAAAGAAAAAATTAGACTAGAAATACCTAGGACTAGGACTATTATAGCCTAAATTAGCATAGATGCTTACAAAGTAGACCTACTAGCCCTAAAAGAGCCTATCTAGTATTTTATGTCTTACTACTTAAGCTATATACTTAGAAAGGCAGAATAGTCTCTTAAGCAGGCTCTATTATAGACACACTTTGCAGTTTTAGCAATAATGTATACTACATAAGAAAGTGCTAGATAGGCGCAAATCTTTAGTAGATACATAGAAATACCTAATAAAGTAGGAAAGTTACCTAAAAGAAGAGAACTCTTAGAACTAAGAGCAAATATTAGCGCAAATGCCCTAAAAAGCTTTTAGAAAGCAAAAAATACAACTAAAAAAGAAAAAACTCTAATCTTAGGTAATAATTAAATTTAAAAAAGAAAGAATTATTATAAGTTAGTTACCTTTACTTCTTTACTTTAAATTTTTTCCTTTAAGGTTTTTTTAAAGGAGTGTTTAATAGCACTGCATAAGGGAATATTATACCTAATCCTATTATAGACTATTATAGCCTATATTAACACAGACCTTAAAGAATTAAACTATTAATTAATTAAAAGCTAGCCCTTAGGCTAGCAGGTATCTAAATGCTACTTTAGTTAAAGAACCTAACTATTACTCCTTTTAAACTCTAGGAAGCCTACTTTTTACTCTAAAATGCGCTATAGTAGCGTAGAAAGGACTTATAAGAGCTTAACTATACTTATAGAACCCTAAGTATAGCTCTTATACTTAAGCATCTAAGCCTTTTAAGCCTTATTAAGATAATAAAGAACCTTAAGCCTATTATACTTAATCTTATCCTTATAAGCCTAGAGAGCAGTCTGCTTAGAAGTAATAAACGCTAACTTCTAAGCTTTAGCTAACTTAGCTGCCTTAACCTTAGCAGTAGTCTCTTAGACTATAGTTACCCTATATTAGCCTTATATATATTAGTCTGCGCTATAATGCTACACAAGGACTTACTTATACTAAACATTTTCCTACTAAGCTTATTATTAGCGTCTGTATTAATTTTATCTGCTAATTGCTTCTTCTTATAAGCATAACCTAATTAGAGTAATCCTTACTCTTATAGTAGGCACTAAACTCCTAAACAATATTAATAAACCTAAAGTAGGCAAAGAGATTAGCAAAGTAGGAGATCTTGCAGGCACTAGGGAAAATATTAGCTAGACTATAATAAAATAGAACAGAGGGGGAGACACTTACGTATTAAGGCCTTAGACAACCTTTAAAGCAGTAGCCTTAACCTTATTATAGCTTGTAGTGTAGGCAGCAGACTAAATAACGCTGTTGCTGCAAGATAGGCGCTTCTAGCAAAGATTATCTACAAAGTCCTCACAAGCCTGCTAATAAGTGTTACCCTCTTCTAAATTATTAAGGATTGCAGGCTTGTAGAGCAATTTAAAGGAAGAGTTGCTAATAGTAAGAGAAATATAGTTATACTCTATAATATACTCCTTAATAGCTTTACTAAGCTCCTCCTAAGGGCTACTAAAGCACAAGGGATCTAATAGACAAGTTAGTAATATAATAGCCTAAAAGGGACATCCTAGGACATACCTTAAAGCAAAGATAATTACTAGACTAATAATTACTATACTTAGTCTACTTGCAGCCTTTAATCTCTAAGGGCCTATAAAGAACATTGTCTTAAAAAGGTAACATAGCTAATCTAGACGCCTAAACTTGCTAGCAGCTATTATCTTAACACAGGCTAGACAAAGATTCTTTGCTGCTTTCTCCTTAGAATAGGACTTAAGGCAAAGACTTAAAGTATTAGTTATTATAGGCTAGAATAGGATAGAAGTAGATAATAAGAGCAAGATAGACGTAAAGTGCAGTAAGGAGGGACTACTGTTCCTAATATTAGCTATACTCTATAGAATCTCCTGAACTATCCTAAGGTGTACTATTATGCGCTATTCTGTCCCTTCCTAGGTCTATCTCTTTCTAAAAATAATACTTACTAAAACACTAAAGTTAAAGCTTAAATTTTAAAAAATTAAGTTAGTGTCTAAAGAAGAGAAAGTTTAGAGGCAAAGGAAATTTATATCTCTAGCCTATCTTAGTACTTGCGCTAGTGCCTTAGCTAGAGCCTATGCAGTAGTAAAGGTAAAGTAAAATTTCTTAATTTATAGTAAAAGTAAAGTTAATTTCCTTTACCTTGCAAAATTTTAAAGTTGCATATGTCTACTTTTATATTAGAGCTTATTATAGGCGTTTAGGATATTTTAGCCCTTTCTGCTATAATTCTTGCCTTTTAAGAACAGACTATATCCTACTAGAGCTAATGTAGTTATTAGCTATAAGAAAAGAAATAATATAAGGCCTTATTGTTAGTGTAGCCTATATTAGCACACTATAGTGCTTTAAGTAACAGACTCTAGTTAGGTAACTTAGTCCTTAGCTAGGCTAGTTATCTAACTCTATATCCCCTTAGATTGCTACATGTTAGAAATATTAGCAATTTGTCTATCCTTAGAGGGTACTAATGCTATCTTATTATAGTCTCTTTACTACTTGTTTATTATTGTAAACATTACGCATCTTTATGACTACCTGAGGCTTCTTTATAAACCTTGTGATCCTTATAATTGCTTCTTAAGAGGAAGACTAGTAGGAATTAGGAGTCTATCCTTTTTAGCCTTTTATTACAAAGCCTTAAGATAGTTAGTAGCTATAGTATTTAAAAATTTAATCTTTTTCTTATAGCTTTTATTAAGTTCTATATTAAATTAATAATTACAAGATATTAATAAGATAATAAAATAGCAACATACTACTAGATGCAGCACTAGCAGCTATGCGCTTAACTTTTAGCTATTTAATAAGTTACTTCTAAAGAGATTTAGCAAGTAAACTGCTATTTTTAGGTCTAGCAGGTTAAGTTCTTACTATCTTTAATTAAAATATTATATAAGCAAAAATAAAAGTAAGAGAGAAGGCTATAGAAATAAAGAAAGTAAAAGAATGTAATATAAGTAAAGCTAGGATATGCTAAAATATTAAGCAAGATTAAACCTTAACTAGCGCCTGTAGCCTAGCGCATAGACTATATCCTCTGTTTATAGCATCTCTACATACTAAAACTTCTATATTCTTTATTTAATACTATAATTAATAGACTAACTATGCGTAACCTTTGCTTATTTGTTTTTGTATTTATAGTATTACATAGACATATTAAAATAGCTTTACCTAATAAGCACTACAAAAACCTAAAGAATTATTAACAAATACTTGCACTATTGCTAATTAAATTTTAAAGTCTAAGAAGTCTGCTAAACAACAATAGCTAGCAAATGTAAAAGATATAGATCAAAGGGAATTCATCACAATTATAGCTATAAAAAATCTAATAAAGTTATTATAATTTATAATTCTATTAGTAGAATAAGGATTTGCTTTCTAACCTAGACAAGCATCTTTATAATTTAGCCTATATTAGAAGTAAGTTCACTAGACATTCATAGACATGCATACTAATTCTATAATAGGATTTAAAAAAAAATTTATTAGATATATAAAATCCTAATCTAAATTCCTAATTAAGACACTATACAAGACTAAAAGATAATTTTTAATCTGCTAGTTTTCTACTACTAGAATTTATTACAAAAAACGCTCTATTTGTATATAGCAAAGACAAAGATAATAGCAGTAGTAACAAGATATTTAAGCAATTAAGGCTAGCAAAGGCAAAAATAGACAAACTTAGCTAGAAATTAACTTAATAATTCTAGAGTTAAGTATTTGCTAACACTGCTAAAAAATAGCAACTACTTTGCAAGGGTACTAGTCTCTATTAACTAATTTAACAGCTTCTATTTCTTAAATTTAAAGTATGTATAATATATCTATTATTAATTTTAACTAATTTTCTACTAGAAAGTAGTTACTAATCTCCTAGAAGAGAGCAGACAAACTCTAATTATATTTAGATAATTTAGAGCATTAGCAGCTGTAATTATAATATCTACTAAATTAAGGAAGTATATTACAAGATAAAGATTTACTTTTAAGACTAAATTTTACAATAACAAGTTTTATTACTACTATAGTAGGATAAAATAAATTATTAGACTACTTAAAGTAAGTAACTAATGTTCTTAATAGTCTATGCGCTAACAAATTAAATTAGCTAAATTTAATAAATACAAGCCTTTAATAATAAGTTTTCCTCTAGATATAAGTATATAGCAAAGCTAAAATTTGCTAATCTTTTTATTAAAGAAGAAAAGGCTGTTATTGCAGAATGTTTGTTGCGTAGTTATATAGCAAATATCCTAATTTATTTATTTAATTTCTAATAAATAATATAAACTAAGCTTGTCTTCTCTATCTATATAATAATAAGGCTAGATTAAAAATTTCCTAGCTTAAGGCTGCTACTATATACTAAGATTCTACGCTAACATTTCTTAATTTTGTTAATAGACTATATTAAGAAACTTATTTAACATAGATAAATAAGATATAATTATAGAAGAATGTAGCTTAAGCACTAATCTACTAAGCTAATAGAAATTAAAACAATAATACAGTAGAATCTATAGAAATTAAACCTAATAGTGAAAATAAATAGGAGACTAATAGAGAGGTAGTGTACCTAAATAGTAGTAGAAAGGCTTTAGAGGATATAATCTAAATGTCCTATAAATATCTATGTAAATTAGAATACTAGATTAGTAGTAATAATAATTTATCTTTGCTTTCTCTAATAATCTCTCTTTTATATCTTAGTAGTATTAGACTTCTCTACATTTCTCCTTAACCTATTATAAGAAAAGTTCTTATTAAACACAAGGCTTTTAATAGTCTTTACTTAAGATATAGCAATATATATTAACTCTAGTATAATCCTTTGCACTTGTTAGATAGACTACTACTTTATCTAGACTAAGACTTTAAGACTTGTGTATAGTAATAGCCTAAGCAAGAGAAAGAGAAATTATTTATAAAAACAAAAGTTCTAATAAATAGAAAAATCCTAAAAGTATAAAAAATAGGAACTATAATCTAGCTATTAGGCAATGTGTACAAACTAATATTTAAATATAATTTAAATATAATAAATATAGCTAATAGAGTAGCCTAGTAGTAATTAATAGTACTAGGGACTAGATAATATTAATAACCTCTTTTAATGCACTATTTACAAGGCTAGCCTTAGTCTATATATTATCTATTAGCATAACCTATGCACTAATATAGATCTATAGTGCATTAGAAAGATTACCTCTATTATTATCAGAAGCCTCTTCTGCCTTAGGTCTACTATTAGTAGCTTTAATAATAAGAATAAAGACTAAGTTTCCTGCATGTAATTATAATTTATAACTTAGACTTCTACCTATTAACTATAAAGACAAATTATAGTAGAAAAAGTAGCAACCTTAGTAGCTAATAGTATAGACTAGCAATACCTACTAAGAAACGCCTAATTATTAAGACTAGGATGTAGCTTATGTAAATAACCTAATGCTTTATAGAATTGCATTTGTTTTATCCTTTGCTGCCTTAGAACTATATTAAGCTTAATTATCTTATTAAAGTTCTAGTATAGTTAATAACCCTAAGCTTCTAATACGCCTTTAAAGTTCTTTATTATAAAAAGTAGCTTATTTGTAATAGGTAGTAATTGCTAGAAATTACTAGAGAAGATAATGTTTAGTCTTGTAAAAGAGAGACTTGTACTTTAAGGCTAGATCTAAATACATTAAGAGTAAATAGCAGCTAACATCTATAAACTAACTATAGACTTTTTATTAATAATAAGATAGTAAATATGCTTTAGTTTTGCCTATAGAGCCTAGAGAGCAGCTAGACCTAACTGTTTAATACTATTAAATAGGAGGTCTAATAGTAGATAAAAAGTAGAATTTAATATCTAACTATGTATAAGATAGGCAGACACTCTAGTAGGCTCACATTGCATTATAAAATAATCTATGTTATTTTCTATAGCTATAGACTAAAGTTTAGTAAAAAGAACCTTAATAGTAAAAGTCTTCTTAGTACTGTCTTTCTTATCTAAATTTAATAAGATTTAGCAAGGCCTACTAGCGCGTAATATAGTAGTATAATAATTAATAAATAAATTAAATACTTGCTTTTGTTTGCCTTGTAGCTAATCTAGATTACTATTACTATTAACCTCTAAATTTACTAAATTAAGAGTCTTAATATTAGCCTAATAGTATAAAGGATTAAGGCTAAATTAATCTTTATACTTGTTATATCCTAGTTATAAGCAAGGTTAACTAGTCTTAAACTAAGAGAATTAAGATTAATAGATTCTCTATTAGCACCTAGAAGCAAGCAGCTAGTTTATCTTCCTTAAACTAGTCTAAAAAGTATATTAGAAAATATAATTATAAGACTTTTATAGGATATTCTTACTACTAGCCTTAGTATCTTCTAAGTCTAGATTCTCTCTTTCTGTCTTAAGATTAGCAATACTATAAGAATTAATAGAATAATTATTATAATATAACTAACAATACTTATACGCCTCTAGGTATGTAGGAAATTAAATATTACTTATACACAAAAGATCTAATTCTTCTTAAAAAGAATAATAAAGCATTATTTTAACCTAGGCAAAATTATTAGGCTAGCAAGTTAGCTAGTATTATAGTATAAAGTTAAAGACTCTATTTACTACCCTTTAGCAAGGACCTTATTGCATTTTTATATAGTTAAAAAGAGTAAATATTCTAAGAAAGTTATATCTTTATGCATAGATTTCTAGCTCTTATATTTCTGTTAAACTATAGCGCTTGTCTGTATATTATCTGCTAAAGAGGAAATATTATCTTAGAAATAAAAAGATTTAACTCCTTCTAAATCTAGCTAGAATTAATATTAATAATAATCTAAGTATATTTAACTAATAAAAGTTAAAATAAGAGATAAAGTATTTCCTAGGCACTATAGTTATGCTAACTAACAGCCTAATTAAGAAGCTACATAGCAAAAGTAAAGAAAAGCATAAAAGAATCTAACTTTAGAATAATTACTATAGCTATTTCTTAGTAAAAGGGGGTATTCTTTTCTCTTTTAAAAGTATAAACCCTAACATACTATAATACAGCCTTTGTATGTGTAATTAGTTGTATATTAGTATTTACCCTCCACGCAAAAGCTAAGGATAGTAAATAGGTATTAAGCCTAAGATAATTTTGTTTAAGCTAGAATTAATAGAAAGCTTGCCTAATTTCCTTACTAAGGTATAGGATAGTTAATGTAAGCTAAGGTGCAAAGAATTAATAGAAAACTTTTTTTATAACCTTGTTTCTTTAAAGACAATACCTTTCTATACACTTATAAAAGTAAGTCTTTATAAGTAAGAATAAAAGTTTAGTAAAGTTATAAGCTATACTACTATATAGCAAAGATAAAACAAACCTAGTCTTAATTACCCTAGTAGGACAAGGCTTTAGATAGATTGCTTAAATATAATAATCTTAATAACTAGCAAATTAGTCTAATGTTTATAGCATAGTAGTGTTAGATATAAACACATCTATATTAAGAACACTATTAGCATAGGCAAGATAGTAAAAGTATATAGTACTTTAGCCTTGCTACTTACATTGCCCCTAGAAGTTAGTAATGCTAAATTTAGGAGTAAAAAAGTGTTTCTTAAATAGCTAGTATTGTTTAATAATATACTAAGCAATAATATAAAGAAGATTACATACATTCCTACGCATAATTTAGATATAGTTAGCAAGGGTAGCTTTAAGCCAGGTGCTATACCTAAAAAGAAATCTTATTAGATTATCCTAGTAATAGTCTACTATAGATAAAGTAATAAACAAAGTAAGACACTTTAATTAATAAACTTGTATAGAATTAGTATAATCTTGTAAAAGTTTTATAAAAGTTCTATAATAGAATGTACTATAGATGCTAGCTTCTATCTCTTTATTTTCTAGTAAGACATTAACTTATAAACTTTTATATTAAATTAAAAGACAGAGTTTAGAAGAGAGTTCCTCTTGTCTAGTCTAATAAATACTATACAAATCTAATCTATAGTAATACTCCTACTACTAGTATAGCATATATAGAAACTAGTAATTATAGCTAAATTATGCTATATTATAGTATTAAACACTATATACTAAAATTATAAGTATTTAGCAAATTAGCTATCTTTGTATTAGAGCATATGCTTAGCATAAGTAAGGTAGTCTATATATAAGTTAAAGTAAATTAAAATTAGCCTCTTTAAAAGAAAAAAGTATTAGAAATACTAGGCTTAATAGTTAATAATTATTTATTAAACTCTAATAGTAAGTTGCTATAATAGATCCTATAGAAAGAATAAAGCCTTGTTATTTCTAGATTTGCTAGCGCAATTAGCAAATTCTATTGTATTAGGCTATAGGTTAGAACTATAGTATCTCTAGGTAAATTAGCTTGTTTAATATAGTCTAGAAATTATCTTCTTTACACTAGTCTCTTTCTTTATAGTAGAAACTAGAGGATAAGCTTAAGAAGAAGGCTATTAATCTCTTAGAGTTACTATAGTAACTAATAGGTCCTACTTAATAGTAATAAGCTAGTCTTTAATACTTCTATCTAAAGAAAGTATATTTAATGTATTAATGTTAATCTTAATGTTAGTATAACTTAGATAATAGTTTTATAAGTAAATAAGCTAAGTTAAAATAGCTCCTACAAACTAATAATCTTCTTAACATATAAAAAATATCTTCTAGATTATCTCTATCTAAAGTAGCTTTTTAGAATAATAGTATTAACTATAGCAGAATAAAAAGTAGCTTTAAAAGTCTTTGCTATATTAAAAGAAAGTAACAAATATAGCCTTAAATATTTATACTAAGTTTTATAGTATTGCTAATCTCTATAGCACGTAAACACAAGTAATAAGCATCTCCTAAATAAAAAAAGCTTAGTAAGTAAGAAGGTATATCCTAAGGTCAATTTATTATAGAACTAGTAATAAGACATACACAAGACATAGAGATTTATTAAAACTAATCTCTTTTATCTTTGCAGTAGCTCTTGCATATCTCTTAAATAATATTTAGATTAAACTATCTCTTATTACATGTATTGCAACTTTCTATTTTTATATATCTAAGTGCTTATAGAATTTATAGATAAGACA